>SJYQ01000591.1:426441-458993 GCA_006410935.1 Redunca redunca | reverse complement strand
CTGTTTCCACTGTTTCCCCATCTATCTGCCAGGAAGTGATGGGACCGGATGCCATGATCTTCGTTTTTTGAATGTTGAGCTTTAAGCCAACTTTTTCACTCTCTTCTTTTACTTTCATCAAGAGGCTTTTTAGTTCCTGTTCACTTTCTGCCATAAGGGTGGTGTCATCTGCATATCTGAGGTTATTGATATTTCTCCTGGCAATCTTGATTCCAGCTTGTGTTTCTTCCAGTCCAGCGTTTCTCATGATGTACTCCGCATATAAGTGAAATAAGCAGGGTGACAATATACAGCCTTGACGTACTCCTTTTCCTATTTGGACCCAGTCTGATGTTCCATGTCCAGTTCCAACTGTTACTTCCTGACCTGCAAACAGATTTCTCAAGACGCAGGTCAGGTGGTCTGGTATTCCCATCTCTTTCAGAATTTTCCACAGTTTATTGTAAATTGGCATACTTATTACATGCCATTTTCTCTCTTTCTCTTTTATATATATAAAAAATTTATTTAGTTCTGTTGTGTCTCAGGGCTTCCCTGGTGGCTCAGAGGTCTCAAGGCAGCCCACCCCCAAATATGCCACAATGGCATATTGATTATTTAGAATTACAGTTACTTAAAAATCAGTCTGCTTTTGAACTGTGGTGTTGGAGAAGACTCTTGAGAGTCCCTTGGACTGCAAGGAGATCCAACCAGTCCATTCTGAAGGAGATCAGCCCTGGGATTTCTTTGGAAGGAATGATGCTAAAGCTGAAACTCCAGTACTTTGGCCACCTCATGCGAAGAATTGACTCACTGGAAAAGACTCTGATGCTGGGAGGGATTGGGGGCAGGAGGAGAAGGGGTCAACCGAGGATGAGATGGCTGGATGGCATCACTGACTCAATGAACGTGCGTCTGAGTGAACTCCAGGAGCTGGTGATGGACAGGGAGGCTTGGTGTGCTGTGATTCATGGGGTCACAAAGAGTTGGACATGACAGAGCGGCTGAACTGAACTGAACTGAAAGAACAGTCAACACAAGAGGGACACTCTGACCCTTCCTTCCCACTCCCTGAAAACAGGAAATAAATCTCTCATATGAAAGATGTGTTCCCTCATCTGGAAGCACATGGACACCCTTAATGCCAGAGATAAGGAATTTAGGCCCAGAAGCCTGTATAAACAAATATTATTACCTCTTTAATTTACCACCCAAGCCCCAGTTCTGTTTGGATTCTTTGCTAATTCAGCAGCACCCTCCTGTCAGTTGCTTATATGTTAAATGTATTTTTTTTGTTTTTGGTTTTTTTTTTTTTGGTCAAAAAGTATAAAAGCTGCCTGCCTTAGCCACTTCTTAGGTTTCATTTCTTTGAGACCTCCAAATGCCTGAATTAAAATCTGGTTCTTTTTCTTCTATTGACCTGTTTTTTTTTGGTCAATTTCATTGTTAATCTGGTGGCAAGAACACAATATGGGTAGAGGGGAAATTTCCCCCTCCCTAGCAGTTTCCAATTGTCCATCTAAAATCTAAGTGACTTATTAACAAAGAGATTTTATCTAATGTATTTCTTGTAAAGTCCAGCATAACTCACATCTTTTTGTCACTTGTAAATTTGTATTGATTGCTTGACCTATAATTTTGGAATAACTATTAAGGGCATGGAAAGATTGCTATTGAGACAAGCAAAATAAATTGATGTGACATATCTTGAAGTTAAGGGATTAATCAATTATACTTTAAATTTGATAAAAGGAATAATATCCCACTAATTACCAGAATTTAATGATCCATCATTACCATCAATTTATTGCAGCTGCCACAAGCTAGGGGATGCTGGATTGGATGTGGTTGGCTAGATACAGGCTTCTTACTGTGCCCAATATGGTTCAGCATTTTGCCATGCTTGACAAGCACTATTTCTATTTAAAAGTCTAGTTTAAGTTGTTTTCAAAATATTGTGATCATTTAAGGAACCTCAGTGCCTTAGGATAGTTTCTACAATTTAGTGTTTTTGGTGGGGCCTACCTTAGATTGCTTTCAAAATATAAACAGATACACATCAATTAAGTGACATCTGGCACCAAATGACAAATGACTGCTGGGAGGGAGGAGTTAAACAGATTCATGGAAAGAAATGACCAATGACTGTACTGTTCCCTTTGAAAATGGACTTTCTGAATGACCATAATTATGTGAAAGGTATATAAGGAAATGTGCAGAAGTTTATCTTTTCTGCTAAGTGCAGGGAAGAAATACAGAAGTTCTACCCTCAAGTAGAAAAAGTAAACCAATGTTTTCCTTAATTAATGTTGACACTGATTTACAGTCTGTGGCTGTGACAGAGAAGTTAAGAGACCCTTGGACACTCAAATACTGGGGATGGCTGAGAATAAATTTCTGGTGAGGTTTTTAAGCACAAACTGAGATGCGTGTTAAAAGAGAAATGTCTCAGGTCTTCCCCACCCCCAGCCCCTTTAAAGGAATTACTAAGAAATACATCCTAGGTTTTTATTTCTGAAAGAAATCTTTCTCTAAAAGAATTATGTTTCATTGACTAATATTCCTTATATTTATTTGCTTTAATAAAGCGTTATGTTTAAGTATCATAAGATATATTCTAATCTCTTTTCTTAAATATAAATAGCTTTTTTAAAAAGCATAGATGTGGTGTGGTGACAAAAACTATGGGTTTTCTATCGTTGAGTGGTAAATAAGCCTAATTTTAAAAGCTGACTCTCCTAAACTCAAAGCACAGCATCGAAGCACGTTGTATACCTGAATACATAACTAATAATGAATTAGGCCAATCACTGATGTGGGAATGGAAGGAAAACTATGGATCTTATTTACTAAGCCTCAGGTCTTTAGAGGCAAATCTCACATCACAGAGCAATACTGAATCTTTCAGTTCCTGGCCAGGTATTCATCTACAGCAACACGTACTTTACTATTGGAAAAAAGAGCCTGTAAAGTAGTTTTAAAATGTCCCCTCTCTCCACCACATAACTACAGGAATACCCTAAAAATTTTGGGAAAAAGCACAAAGTTTTAGGTAAAATCCTAATAGTGTATGTGTTAGTTCATCAAGGAAGGTAACTGGTTGAATTGCTAGTTTTTAAAAAAATGCTGTGTTGAAATATAAATTACCTACCATACAATTCACCCATTTAAAATGTACAGTTCAGTTTCACTTAGAAAATTCACAGTTGTGTAACCATCACCACAATCAACACGAGAAACTGTTAATAACCTCAAAAAGAAATTTCATAACTTTTAGCAGTCCTTTTCCATTTCTTACCAACAGCCTCAGCTTTAGGTAACCACTCACCCTCTCTCTCTATGGACAAATTGTGGTCTTCATGAGTAGCTTATTTCATTAGCACAATGTTGTCAAGCTTTATTCCTATTATAACAGGTATCAGTATTTCATCATTCTTATTGCCAAATAATATTCCCATTATATGGATATATGGACCACATTTCATTTGTAAATTTACCAGGGTTGGATATTTGGGTTTTTTATACCTTTTTTTTGTTATTATGAATAATGCTATGTTCATTTGTGTATGTTTTTGTGTGGAGACATGTTCTGTTAGGGCCCCAGTTGGCACAGTGGTAAAGAATCTGCCTGTAATGCAGGAGACGTGGGTTCTATCCCTGAGTCAGGAAGATCCTCTGGAAAAGGAAATGGCAACCTGCTCTAGTATTATTGCCTGGGAAATTCCATGGACAGAGGAACCTGGAAGGCTATAGTCCATGGAGTTGCAAGGAGTTGGACATGACTTACCGAATAAACAACAACAACAAGTTCAATTAGGCTGCACCCCAAAGGCCTGCAAGTCTGATAGTTTTCCAGCCTTAATACTGAACAAAGACCTTGAAGACAGCAGCAGAGAAATCAACAATTTATTGGACAGGGGACTTTACCTGTCTGAACCAAAGGTTCTGGAGTAACACCCCACCATGGATGGGAGAGGTCAGGAAGAAGATAGCAGCAATTTTCACCCCTTAAGGGAGAAGGCTACCGTTTATAAGGGGAGTTGATGTCAAGGTGGCTTACCAGTTATCACGGAAACCAGCAGCTGGAGCAGGGGACAGCTTGTGTGCAGTTACTAATTAAGGTCCATAATTAAGGGGGTTGGATGGTTGTATGAGTGAATTAGAGTTGGTCAAACATGGGATATTCAGAAAGCCAGACAATAGCCATCTTGAATGTCCTATCCATACTTGTGGCAACAAGAAATGTTCACAACCAGTCCATCCTAGAGGAAATCAGTCCTGAATATTCACTGGAAGGATTGATGCTGAAGCTGAAACTCCGATACTTTGGCCACCTGATGTGGAGAATTGACTCATTTGAAAAGACTGATGCTGGGAATGATTTGAAGGCAGGAGGAGAAGGGGACAACAGAGGATGAGATGGTTGGATGGCTGAGCGACTGAACTGAACTGAACCCACTTCTGCAAGAATTGGGTCCTTGACCCAAGGACTGCAGTCCTTGACTGTGACCTGAGCTGTAATAGTCCTCAGGAAGTCACCAGATAAAACTGAAACTCATCACTTTCACATTGTGTACCTTTATTTCAGTTGATGTGTGCTTTCTTTTGTGGGGGAAGAGTGTACACCTAGGTGTGGAATTGCTAGATCATGTGGTGTGTGCATGTGTGCTCAGTACTTCAGTCGTGTCCACCGCTTTGTGACCCCATGGACTGTAGCCCACTGGGCTCCTCCTCCATGTAATTCTCCAGGCAAGAATACTGGAGTCAGTTGCCCTCCCCCAGGGGATCTTCCCAACCCGGGATCGAAACAATTTCTTCTGTGTCTCCTGCATTGGCAGGCGGATTCTTGACCACTGAGCGACCCGGGAAGCCCAGATCATATGGTAGCTGCCTATTGGAGCTTTTGAAGAACTATCAGACTGTTTGCCAAAGTGACTGCACCATTTTTTATTTCCATCAGTCTTCTATGTGGGTTCTATCTCTGGATACTGATTTGTCCCTCCAGGGCTCACTGTGGTTGTTGATGTTTGTTTATACTTTAGTTGCTTGGCTGGACATTTCAGTGAAATTTGTTTCCTCACAGCATGCAGTGTCAGAGAATGTAGCCTTCTGTAGTACACACAGGTACCCTGGGATGACAATGGCTTTAGCTGATCTCTCCCTTTCCCTGATCTGTTAAACTGTCTGCCTCTGATGGTATCACACTCACTGAAAGCCTCCTCTAATTGCTGGCTGATTGTTCTATTGCTTTTGACAATGTCCTGGGGCATAAACCACTGCACAGTCCAATCCAATTGAAATCCATTCTCTGCAGGGTAGTGTTTGAAGCTTGCCTTTGAGGTTTGTTCTGACCTCAGAAGAGATCCTCTTAGCTGTCTGTCTCTTTCCCTGGTGTTCTTTGTTAAACTTCTCCTGGGTCTAAGGTTTAGCTGGTTGCTTATTTATGTAGCTATTGGCCTCCTTTTAATTGCTTAACCACCAAACTTCTGTACCATTACTCCAGAGCTGAGGTCAAGGGCTATAACCCACTTCTCAGGAGATGACATTCCTTTCTCACAAGTGGGCCACTGGGTGGGCCATTAGCTTCTGGCCTTGGCTTGCCTCTTCACATGTGGAAACTTTTTCCTATCTACAAGCCAGTAGAGATGAGCCAATCAGGAACCAGTATTTTTAATCTGATGCACTGAGAAGTCGGCTTCCACCATTTGAGTGAGAGCTGGCTAGAAGAAGGGATCGTTGGACCACTCAGCCACACTTGCCTGGAATATGGCTTCTGTAGCACAGAGCTGGAGCATGAAATTCCCTGGCAGCCTGCCTGCCAGGGGAAGATAGTGTGACCCCAGGGGAAGAGATCCCTGGGTTCTTGGTTGAACCTGAGGTGGAGTTAAGGTCACAGTCATGGTGAGCTGGGAGGAGGAAAGTAGAGGGTTAAAATAACACAAACTCTGTGTTCTTACCAAGGCTGTATATATTTTAGGTGTTTCTCCATTTGCTTATGTCCTTAGGGCAATATCCAGAGACTTACTTTTTTTTTAAAATTTCACTAATATTCACCAGTTATGGTTATTTCACCAATGATAGGGTCAACAGAGCTCCTATTGTGCCATTTCAGAAACATCTGTACCTGTGCCTTCTTGAAATTGTGCCATCCATATAAATCCCAATTTGGTTAAGACAAAATGAAAATTCTAACAACTACAGTAGAACAAGGGGGGATCACCTATGAAAAACTCCAAGTCAGTTTTAAGTCACAATTTTTGCAACAGAAAACTAGTTGTAAGAAGATAATGAAATATTACTCAAGTATTAAAGGAAAGTGGGGAGGGGAGGAAACACCCAGCTAATCCTCTCCCAGTGTCTGTTGGGAAGGAGCACAGGCTCAGCTTTGCTAGAAATGGTTCCTCTGGGATCTCACAGTCCGCCAAGCTACAGGTTCATCAGAGCTTTGACTGGAGGAAGTCCTGCTTCTCAGCTCTCTGTGGTTGCTGTCAGTTTATCTCCTTGCAGTTGTGAAACTGAAGTCCCTGTTTTATTGCTTGCTGTTGGCTGTTCTCAGCTACCAGAGGCCCCCCACTTCAATACAATGTGAGCTTCTTGATGGGCCATCTCACAATATGACAGCCTTACATTTAGGCCAACAGGAGAATTTCTCTCTCCAGTCTTCTAAGCCAGAGTCTTATGTAATATTCACAGGGGTGACATTGCATCACATTTGCTATACAAACCAGCCTAATCAAAGGCTTGATATCTTATCATTTTTGCCATAATCTATCATTTAGAAGCTCTAGCAGGTTCCATCCCTGCTCCAAGGGAGGTAATTATATAAGGCATGTCTCATTGGGGTCACTTAGGGTGTGTCTACTAAATTTCTATACTAGGAACATTTTGAAAGAATACTTAACACTTGCCAGTCTACAAGGTTTTATTTAATTTTAGGAGAGTCAGTGGAGAGTTACTAGTTGAACAGTCAGCTCATGGAGAAGAGCAGGATCAACATCTTCCTTCCAAGCCTCCCTGATGCAGAATCCAGGTAGTGCCCCGATCTTCCTGTATTTGCTCTGCAGGCTCTGATGAGAATCACATCAGACTACACCATAAATTATTTATTTTCCGTTTCTCCTTTACATTCTGTGGCTTCAGCCTCCAAGGAGTAGGGTTCATCCTTGCAAACTGTTAGTTCCAAACTCAGTGTTGAAAGTGAGAACTTTGGGAGAGGAAAGGTGTGAAGAAGCAGGACTGGGTTAGCCAGGGGGAGGATTTCAGGAGACAAATGTATACATGAGATAAGAACAAGAACAGCAAGGGGACAAAAGGAAGGACTTTGTAGTCTTGTTTTCCAGTTCAGGAGCAAATCAAAAGGAAAGAGGAATAAAATCAGCTCAGCTATTGACTCACACACCTTCTAAAATCTTCAGTTAATCAGCTAATGAATTTTTTTTTTTTTAAGTTTAGAAGGTGTGAGGAGCATTCAAGGCTAAGATGTTAGTCAAGATGAACACAGTGAATTTCATTCTACAATCAGCAGTGACTCCAACTAAAAAGTAAGGTAGCCAGTGACTTATCAATGAGACACAGAAGGGCCATTTCTATATACTAAGATTTTTTGTTTGTTTGTTTTTAATTGCTCTGTCTTTCCTCATAGTTCTAGTACTTGGTAGACTGCAGGTATATGTTAGAGCAGAGGCTGTGGTTGTCTTTGATTGCCAGAGGCTGATTAATGATAGTCTTCCTAAGTAAGCAGAAGTTACCAATAAAATTGACTCTAACGGGTGCTTGGGGTGTCATTATTACACAGCTGCAGACAATAAGCCAAGAGAGAAACAGATGATGTACATCTTGAAATCAAGATAAGAGATGGTGCTTAGAGCTATAGTTTAGTAGAAATTGCAATGTATTTATAGTATTTATTGTATTTGTGGTACATCAGTTTAACTGGCAAGAGCACAGTATTGAGAGCCGGGGATCTGATGCTAAAACACAAATTGGGCATAGTGTGTAGAATCTTCTATGCCAGTCACTGACGTGGGAGAGCCTTATAAATCAGAAAATCTGCACATATCTTTCATCTACTTAATCTCTTTATTGAATTTTTAATTTAAAGTATTATTATTTGATTTTAGGATGAATTCCCAGAACCTTACACAACCGGTAAGACTTCCCATTATTTTTTCTTTAGTCTCTTTTCAGCTCTTGCTTTTGGTGCTCCAGCCTTCCTGGATATTGTTTTCCTTCAGTGTAGCTTGGGTGTTTTCATACATGCTGCTCCCTCTATTACCAATACTTTATTTCCCTATCCTTTATTGACCCTACTCACAGTTCATCTCTCAGGTTAAATGGCCCTTCCCTGAGGAGGCCTTTCCACATCCTCTCAGTAAAACTAGTCTCCAAGATATATACTGTTAGAACTCCTTATGTCTCCCATTGTCCACTTGTAATGCTGCTCAGAATGTATTCATTCTCTGGCTTTCCTGCTAGACTGAAAGGTCCCAGAGGACAAGCTGGGGCTGTGTCCTCAGCTGCTAGTAATGTTGGGCACTCAGCAGGCTGCTGTGTATCTACTGCTCAGGTCAAGTGATGAAGAACAGGATTTGGGACCAGAAACAATCAGCCAAGAGCTGAATGCAGAGTGCCACCCTAGGCAGGCTACTTAATCTCTCTAAACTTATTTTCCTTCCCTGCGAAAAAGACTATCTTCCTTGCACGGTTTTCTGAGAATTAAATTAAATGAAATCACGCATATCAATCTGTAGGAACAGCAACTATGATGAAGCACAGATAACTTGGTTATGGCTTTTCCATGGTATGCATCTCACTACCTACTTTTGTTGTTATTTTTTGATGAAAAGTGTACATATCTCAGAGTGATGAGAAACATACTTCATAAGACACATAACTAATTTTTTTAATAGTGTGGCTTGTGTCTGAGTTTTTTTCTCTAGGCCATCACCCTTTATGTTGGGTAATTGCGGGTCATAAGATCTACAGCTATTTCCTCCTATGGTCATGTATGGACATCCCTGCCACGTCTCTTTAAACCTGGGTCTCTTGTGTTATCCTTGTGTCTTAGAAAGTTTCCTTGTCTGTTGCTTTATTTTCTTTCAAGGGATTCATAGTGTTAGGAATAACAGTAAAAGACAAAAAAGAAGGTTCAACAACCATAAAAGTTAGCTTTTAATAAAGAGTGTCTAGAATAGTGCAGGAACTGAAACGTGCAAAACAGGATCACCTCATGGAATCACTGAGACACTTTGGCCTACCATTTTTACCCGGGTAACCTTCTTTTTAATAACAACAGTGAGAGCCAAGGCAATGTACTAAACACTTGCCATGTGTTAATCTTTGCCATAATACTTTGGGATAAGGACTCTTAATATTTTCATTTTAGGAACAAGGTATAAGGTGGTAAAATGACTTGCTTAAGGTAAATTATGCCACTTATGGTGTGATGGAGCTGGTACCCTACTTTGCTGCTCAGCCTGGCATTTCTTATCTCATAATTAGGAAGTGCATTTCTCAGGTTTTAGATTGAATCATAGCCACCTGGAAGCACTGGAAAACAAACGAACAAAAAGAACATTTCCCTGAAACTAATATAAGAAACTCTGATTTGGTAGCCTGGGTTAGGGCTTAGAAATTTATATTTTTAAGCCATATTTCTAATGAGTTAAGTGCAGGAGTTCCAGGGGTCAGTTTGAGAAGCATGGATCTATATAACCTTAAATAAAACATTTAATCCTTGGAGTTCTTTCTTCTATAAGGTAAGACTGAAATTCCAAAGTGGTTTTTTAAGTGCAAAAATCATGTTTATATGCTGAAACATTTTTATCTTGATGTAATCAAAATCAATATTAATTAACCAGAGTAATACTACATTAAAAAGAAGAGGTTCCAAGTAAATAATTATCATAAGCGTATGTGCTGGTGGGATAAGATTGTACTCAAATTCTAGGAATTGACATTCCTGCTGTATAGTGGTCTGGGTTCCTCAGACAAATGTGGCCATCATCAATGGTTGATCTACACGGCTTTCTTTACTTCCTCTTCTGGGTTGCCAGCAAGAAAGCATTTGCAAAAAATAAATAAATAAATAAAAGCCCCAACAAAATATCAACAAATAAAAACTGATAAAATGTATTTGATTAATTCAGGTAAAAGAAATCCAGGGCCTATAATATAAGCCTGTGGCCTTATTATAATAATTCCCTCTGCTTCACTCTGAGAAATTAGGATGGGCCTGAAATGACTTGCTTATAGTTGATTGTGCCTTCCCCCAATACCCCGTTTCCTCTTTAACCTCTTTTGTGTATTTCTCACTAAAAATTACATCTCCAGTCAGACAGAAATATAGCACCTGTCCTGATCTCAAGCCTTCCTTTGCCAAGTTTCTCTTGGTGAATCCATGATCAGATTCTCCCGAGGCCAGAGTAATCAGCCTGCCCAGACTGACCCAATTAAGTTTAATTAGTTGTTTTTTTAGCCTTAAATTTCCTAGCCAGGTGGATTTTATGATTTTTATTAAACAACGAAGACGAGCTGAATCCTTGGAATTAGTTGGCCTCTCAGGTACTTTCTGCTGATAATAAAACTCCAGGAAATCTTAGGTCTCCATAAGGAAGTCAAATGATACTAAAAACAATTTGACTCTGCTTCTCTCTGGCTCTAAATGAAAAGTGTCCTTGTCTCCATGTGAACAAACATTAATCTTATCTATGGTTCTTTGCCAAGATGTTACACCAGTGGACTTTACACGGCCATCTAAGTCTCACCACTCCCCAGATGGCATCTTTTTCAACTTTTTTATTAGTTGAAAATCAGCTGGATGAGTTTGAACATAGGCAGTAAAGGGGGTTTCAAGAAAGTAGTGAAGGATTTAGAATGAAAGCAAAATTAAAGTAAGCCAAGAGGCAAGTTAGATGGAGAAGAGGCCTCCTAAGACAGATGTGCCTTGGAGAAAATAAATAATAGTTAATAAAGGAGGAAAATTAGGATTTTGAAGGGGCTGTGAGCTAATATTAAGCTGTTTGGGAGTTAGTAATTTTATACAGATACTACCCATATTAGGTGCCAGAAATGCATTTTTCTTTAATTTTCTCAGATGAATTCTTATAATATTGTGAGGTAATTATTATTCACTTCAAAATACCACCTCAAATGTGGCTCAGTGGTAAAGAATACAGCTGCCAATGCAGGAGATGTGGGTTTGATTCCTGAGTCAGGAAGATTCCCTGGAGGAGGAAGTGATAACCCACTCTAGTATTCTAGTCTGGGAAATCCCACAGACAGAGGAGCTTGGCAGGCTACAGTCTTTGGGGGTCACAAAAGAGTTCAACATGGTTTAGTAACTAAACAAGAACAAAATTGTTGATCATATACGTGTAAGTACTCACGTGAAACTGAAAAGTGTTAGTTGCTCAGGTGTGTCTGACTCTTAGTGACTCCATGCACGGTAGCCCACCAGGCTCCTCTGTGCCTGGAATTCTATAGGCAAGAATACTGAAGTGGGTAGCCATTTCTTTCTCCAGGGAATCTTCCTGACCCAGGGATAGAACCCTGGTCTCCTGCACTGCAGGGAGATTCCTTACCATCTGAGCTACCAGGAAAGCCCTAGATATCCATCAAAGGACACTTGTGGTTCCCCCTTCCTCTTACACTCCTACGTCCTTCCCATCTTTCTTCTCAGCCTTCCATGCAGTTTCTCTAGCCCTCGTCCCCTTGTTGTGCCCTTACCTTTTCTTTGTCTCCCACCTCTCTTCCTTTTTTCCTTTGTCTCTCTGCCCCCTAGTCTTTTCTTCCTGGTCCTCCTTTTCTCTATTCCTTGCAGTCTCCCTTTCTCATCCTTTAACCCAGCGTTTATCAAACTCTGTTCATTGGAATCACCTGGGGAGATTGTTAAAGCACTATTGCTGGCCTCTACCCCCAGAGTATCTAATTCAGTAGGTTTGCATTGGGACCTGAGAATGTGTATTTCCAGCAATTTCCAGGGGCTGCTGCTGCTTCTGGTCCAGGAACAATACATTAAAAGCCACTTCTTTAACTGACATGATGACCTGGTCTTTGCTTTCAAGTTAAATCAACAAAACTTGAGATCTGTCTTAGGATTTATTTGTGAAATTGCCAGTACTGTCCTAGGTGATCTCTGCTATCATTCTAGGTAATGAAAATTGGTGTTACAATTACTTAAAAATGAATATTTGATAGCTTTTCTGATGCAGTACTATAATATTATTACTATCCATCAGAATCACTTTCCAAATGGAAAGAACTGAAGCTCTCAAATTGGGGTAATCCCTGAGCTGTATGTAATGCTGCCTCAGTGAATTGTTGAAGCAGGAAAATTAGAAAAGCATAAAGGATTGCGACATTTTTCACCCAATTTAAAAAACTTCTAATTTTATGTCCAAGGTAATTACTTTTTGAGTCTGTTTTTCTTGGCTTCTGCTGTATTATGCACTATTAAACTATTGCCCCCTGATACATATTAAATATGATTAGGTTACCCTGTCTTTGGGAAGAGATGCTAAAACTTAGAAGGGCCACTTTCCTAGCTGCTAGGCAAGAACTAGTTGTCAGGTGGCAGGACTACAATGGAGACAGAATAAGGGTTAAGGTTGGAGTTGGAGGATGCACAGAATGGTGACAGAGTGATATTGCTGGAAACGTTCTCTCACCCTAAATTTGAAAATGAAGTGCTCAGTAGCATTCGGTTACTTCTCCTCCTAGAAACATTCTCACATATTCCTTTCTGATATCTTTGAATCTCATTGGCAGTTCTTTCCTCTCTTTTCTTTGCTGAATCCTCATTTTGTAAAGGCCCCTGAATATTGAAACATCTTAGAGTTTTCAGATCTCTTCTGGTTATAGTCTGTTCTCTGAGTCGTCTTACACAGCCTCCTATCTTGAGATAATGTATATGTGCTCAGTTCACTTCAGTTCAGTCACTCAGTCATGTCCAACTCTTTGCGACCCTGTGAATCGCAGCACGCCAGGCCTCCCTGTCCATCACCAACTCCCAGAGTTCACTGAGACTCACGTCCATCGAGTCAGTGATGCCATCCAGCCATCTCATCCTCTGTCGTCCCCTTCTCCTCCTGCCCCCAATCCCTCCCAGCATCAGAGTCTTTTCCAATGAGTCAGCTCTTCGCATGAGGTGGCCAAAGTACTGGAGTTTCAGCTTTAGCATAATACTACTGCATTCTAAATTTATCTTCAATCCTGATTAATCCTCTTAGCCCAGACTTCTATATGAATATTTAATTTTCATCTCTATCATTCTGTGATCATAATAATATCCTTATTTTCTTCTAGAAACTGTTTCTCTTCCAATCTTTTTCATCCTGATACACTGCATTTCTATTTCCTCAGTTGCTCAGGCCAAAACTGTTGGTATCATTCTAGTTTCCTCTCTTGTCCATTTCTAACCCCTTGATAAAATCCTGTTAGCTCCAACTTTGAAATATTTCTTACCACTTTCACCCTTTTGCAAGCCACATTGTTCATCCCTTGGATTCCGGAAATATTCTCTTAGCTGATTTCTCTGCCTCATCTCATACCCCTCTACAATCTTTGCGAGCATCCAGAGTAAGCTTATAAAACAGAAATTTTATAATGTCTCTCTTTTGCTTAAAATGTTCCAATAATTCCACTTTCCAGGGTGGACCCTCTGTTAAACCTTTTACAACAACCGTAAGGACTTACTTTATTTCTTGGCTGTCTCACTTGACTTGACTTTGTCACCAACTCAGAACTGTGGCTCACTGAACACACCATGCTGCTGTTAATCTCATTGTCCTCTATGGTGGGTTCCTCTGACTAGAATATTTTCTCCTTATTTGCCTGACTCCTACCAACTCTTACAATTAGAGTGTCTCTCTTCTCTTAGATTTTCCCAGATATTATTTCTCATTCCTTCTTCCTTTGCTTGCATGCTTGGTTAGAGAACTGCTTTCCTTCCTTCCCCAATTCTCTATGCGTGTTTTCACTCATTTAATACAATAACAGTTAATTGTCCATTTATATGTCCATGTACTCTTCTAGGTTGTGAGTTTCTTAAGAGGTGACTTAGACAGTGAAAAATTCACTTGCAATGTGGGAGATCTGGGTTCGATCCCTGTGTTGGGAAGATCCACTGGATGACGGCATGGCAACCCACTCCAGTATTCTTGTCTGGAGAGTCCCCATGGATGGAGGCGCCTGGAAGACTACAGTCCATAGAGTCACAGAGTCTGACACAACTGAGCGACTAAGCACAGAATAGCACAAGGGTGGAGTGTTAGTCACCCGTATGTTTCCAGAGTCAAACTCGGTGCCCAGTGCATAGTAACAAATGCTCAGTGCATGTTTAGAGAAGAAATTAATGAAGGATGAGGCTGAATATTAGTTTGGGAAAGAAAGTTGGGCAGATTTCCCAATCATAGTACCAAAGGAGAGAAGGATAACGGTGGATAGAACAGGTTTTATTACACAGTATTATTAGGGTGGTCTAAAAAATTAAAGGAAATTTCACGTGATGGATTCTTTTTTTTTTCCCCATTGTAACTTAGGTAGTAAAAACATCTACAAAAACCTAAGAGGATTGGAAGTGTGTATGACAGCTGAAACAATTAATCTTCTGGAATGGCCATTTTATAAAAAGTGACTTGTTAAGTCAGATTTCTTATAGGATTAAGTAACAGAAACTCAACTCAAGGACCTTAATTCTATCAACCTCTCCCTCACCACCAAATGAGTACTGTAAGGAACTGGTAAATCTATGGGCACAGTTGGTATCATAAAGTCACATAATGTCAAATATTTTTCTGTCTCTTCTACTCCTTTTTTCTATCTTTGTTTTCCTCTGTGATCCTTCCACATTCTCTTTTACTGTGGAAACGGTCTCCATGTGGTAGGAGACATTAAGAGGTTGCAACCATTGCTATATTTACATCATTCAGACTAGCAGCCCAAAGGAAAGACACTTGTATTGATTAAGTTTCTGTGAAGCCCCCAGATTGATCCAACTTAGAGTTTGTGCTTGTTTCTAAGCCAGCCGCCACTGTGGTGACCAGTTCAGTTGCTTAGTTGTGTACCACTCTTTGCTACCCCATGGACTGCAGCATGCCAGGCTTCCCTGTCCATCACTAACTCCTGGAGATGACTCAAACTCATGTTCATTGAGTCAGTGATGCCATCCAATCATCTCAACCTCTGTTGTTCCCTTCTCATCCCTCCTTCAATCTTTCCCAGCATCAAGGTCTTTTCTAGTGAGTAAGTTCTTCACATTAGGTGGCCAAAATATTGGAGCTTCAGCATCAGTCCTTCCAATGAATATTCAGGACTGATTTCCTTGGATCTCCTTGCAGTCCAGGGACCCTCCAGAGTCTTCTCCAACACCACAGATCAAAAGCATCAATTCTTCGGTGCTCAGCTTTCTTTATAAACCAACTCTCACATCCATACACGACTACAGGAAAAACCATAACCTTGACTAGATGGTCCTTTGTTGACAAAATAATGTCCCTGCTTTTTAATATGCAGTCTAGGTTGATCAAAGCTTTTCTTCCAAGGAGCAAGTGTCTTTTAATTTCATGGCTGCAGTCACCATCTACAGTGAATTTGGAGCTTAAAAAAATAAAGTCTCTCTCTGTTTCCATTGTTTACCCATCTATTTGCCATGAAGTGATTGGACTAGATGCCGTATCTTAGTTTTTGGAATGTTAAATTTTAAGCCAACTTTTTCACTCTCCTCTTTTACTTTCATCAAGAGGCTCTTTAGTTCTTCTTCACTTTCTGCCATAAGGGTGGTGTCATCTGCATATCTGAAGTTATTGATATTTCTCCTGGCAATCTTAATTCCAGCTTGTGCTTCATCCAGCCTGGCATTTCTCATGATGCACTCCACATATAAGTTAAATACGCAGGGTGACAATATGCAGCCTTGATGTACCCCTTTCCCAATTTGGAACCAGTCTGTTGTTCCATGCCCAGTTTTAACCATTGCTTCTTGACCTGCATACAGATTTCTCAGGAGGTGAGTCAGGTGGTCTGGTATTCCCATCTCTTTCAGAATTTTCCACAGTTTATTGTGATCCACACAGTCAAAGGCTTTGGCGTAGTCAATAAAGGAGAAGTAGATGTGTTTATGGAACTCTCTTGCTTTTTAAATAATCCAGTGGATGTTAGCCATTTGATCTCTGGTTCTAAATCCAACTTTAACATCTGGAAGTTCACAGTTCATGTACTGTTGAAGCCTGGCTTGGAGAATTCTAAGCACTGTGGGGATAGGGAACACTATAAAGGGCCAGTCTGAATCATGTGTTCACGTACAATGAAGGGGTGGTTGTTCTTTGCTTAGTATCTCTGTTACTTATAGGTAATCCTAACAACAACAACAACACTGACTTAAACAAGATAGAAATACCTTAAGATTTCTGCTTCATGGAATTTTTAGAGGCTCAGGTTTATTCTCTCATGATGCTTTTTTCCTCCCCATGTGGAAATATGAAACATTTATTTTAGGTTTCAGACAAGGACAGAACTAAGTAATCCAATTTTATTGCAGCATTATAAAAACCATCCCTTCACCACAATTAACATTTAACTGCGTGTGCACAAGGGAACATGTGATATGAAATGTATTAAGATGGCTGCTGTCCTGCCAAGGACTTCCAGTCCCTACCCAGGTCCTACTGCAATACTGGTGGTCCCGAGAGTTTACAGAAGCAAATCATTTAAAATAGTAATAACAAAGCAATTAAAAAGACAAATCAAAATGCCTCAGTAACCATATGTCCAATTCAAATTTTATCTATTTAAATGTTGTATTTGCCTCCCATGAACAAATCTTTATTTCACTCAAACTTGGAAGAGTAAATCTTCCACACTGATGTATCTTCCTTGCCTAATTAATTCAAAGGAAAAAATAAAAATGATTAGTAAAGAAAAATGTAGGGGTTAATACATCTTTTTAATTTTAAGTATTTGTAAGTTTTTAAAATTGCTTAAAGTTTTTAATTTCTCATAGGAAATCATTACCTGAATGAATACCCTAATGGCAAACCACTGTAAAATGTGTTCAGCTGAGTTTGGGGGAAAGGGGTAGGGATTATCTTCAAAGCACCTCAGCTTTCTTCATGAGAAGGTCAGAGATACATTGGTTTATATTATTGCAACATCCATTAGGTGATCTCAGTTGCGTTTCCTCCATCAAGGGCTTTATGTCAGAAGGGCATTATGCTTGACCTCCAAATTTGGCCGACAGTTCATAAACTTTGGGTTGCTCTGATATTTCGATGTATTTGCCAGGTTCTGGACCACATCTTGGAAGGCCACCATAACTTCTGAATTCTGCATGGCTGCAAGGACCTCTGGATCACTAAGAATTTCATTGAGCCCAGTCATTCCTGGCATTCCAGGCATTCCCTTTCCCATTCCAGGCATTCCTCCAGGAAAGTTACCAGGCATTCCCCCAGGAAAGCTGCCTGGAAAAGAGCCAGACTGAGATCCTGATTGTCTTCTGGCTTCTTCCTCTCTCTGGGCTCTCTCATGTTCTTTCCAAGCCCTCTTAACCCTTTCTGTTCTTTCTTTGATCTCGTGCTCTTCACGTTTTTGCTCATACTTTTTCCGTTTTCAGCAATTTTCTGGACCCTTGGTTGAACTTCCTTCAGCATTGCACTAGCATCTTCATCATAATCCAGCTTAAAGGCAACGGCAAGATCATGGGGAACTTCTTCCCAGTAACCCACAAGTCTGTGTGCTTTCCCTCCCAACTTGTGTATGGCTGAGCTGAATCAGGATTTATTTCAATAGCTCTGTCAGTCTCGGATGGCAGCATTTGGCTTCTGTAATTTGATGAAGACCCTGGCTCTCTTGGCATACAGAATAGCTAAACGAGGATTTAGCTTGATGGCATCTGTGAACATGTCAATGGCTTTCTGTAGTTCACCATCATTTAGGGCATTAATGACAGCCACATTTTTATCATTTGCCTGATCCATCACTCAGTTATCTCTACATTTACACCTCCCATTTCTTGAGGTGCATCAGTGTCTGGTTCAGTCACACCTTCATTGTCAATTTCTAGATCACTTTCCTCACTTGGTTCCTCTGTCTTTATGTTTTCCTCCAGCTTCTTACCGTCTGTTTTTTCTTCTTTGGTATTTTCTTCCGATTTAGATTTAAGAGCAGCAGGTGCTATTTTACTCCCCATTCTCTCCACCTACTCCCTCAGGAAGCACATTTCCTTGGTGTGCAGAATGCTCTGGTCCTGTGTACACATTTTCACGAAGGCTCAAAGCTCGCTCACTTTGTAGGGGGCTATAGTCTAGAAGCGGCGGGAGGCGGCAGGCAAGTAAAAGGCTTCAGTCCGATTTCAGGCCCAGGCTCTATTTCAGCATGACTTCGTAAAGGGGCTCTCATGATGCTTTTGAACTATGGTGTTGGAGAAGACTTTTGAGAGTCCTTTGGACTGCAAGGAGATCAAATCAGTCAATCCTAAAGGAAATCAGTCCTGAATATTCATTGGAAGGACTGATGCTGAAGCTCCAATACTTTGGCCACCTGATATGAAGAGCTGATCACTGGAAAAAACCCTGATACTGGGAAAGGTTGAAGGAGGGAGGAGAAGGGAATGGCAGAGGATGAGATGGTTGGAGGGCATCACCGACTCAATGGGCATGAGTTTGAGCAAGCTCTGGGAGATAGTGAAGGACAGGGAAGCCTGGCATGCTGCAGTCCATGGGGTCCCTAAGAGTCAGACACGACTGAGCGACTGAACAACAACAGCATGAAAAGGCTTCATTCTCAAAATTACCTCATAGTCCAACGTTGATGTTCCACCTTTGACCTTCAAATTCATATTCCATCTAGCAGGAAAGACGTGTCACAGAAAAAAAGATAAAGAGAATTTGCTAAAGTCTTTCAAGAGGGTTTGAGAAAGTGCCTCATGAAGCTTTTTCTCATGTGCTGAAACTTAGATACATGACCTTTACAAAGAAGACTGAGAATCAGAGTCTATTCCACTTGACTGTTGCTTTGCTGTATTACTGCAGTGGAAAAGGAAACCATTATCTTGGAAGACAATGAAGAGTTCCTGCTACTGTATCATATAGCATTGCTGGTTCTACCACCTCCTGGGAAGATAACAGCTACCTACTAAATGCAGGTAAAGGCCTAACTTCTAAGTCACTTCAGTCGTGACTGACTCTGTGTGACCCTATAAACGGCAGCCCACCAGGCTCCCCCGTCCCTGGGATTTGCCAGGCAAGAACACTGGAGTGAGTTGCCATTTCCTTCTCCAATGCATGAAAGTGAAAAGGGAAAGTGAAAAGAGAAAGTGAAGTCGCTCTGTCACGTCTGACCCTCAGTGACCCCATGGACTGCTGCTTTCCAGGCTCCTCCATCCATGGGATTTTCCAGACAAGAGTACTGGAGTGGGGTGCCTTCTCCGTAAAGGCCTAAAGAAAGCTAGAAATTTTCCTCAATGATTTCTGTCATATCACTAGCCTTTCATTTTATAATTTCATAGTGAATCTCATCATTTTTCTATTATAAACTCTAATAGGAAAGACTGCACTTATCACCTAACTCACAGTGGTCTATATAAGAAAAGTTTGTAAATGAGACCTGTGTCCACTAATGGTTAGAAATTCAAGATAAAGATTTGTGTAAGATTGTCTCATTTCTTGAGCTGGTAACTACTTTTTCCTAGATAGAACCCTAATGTTAGGTCCTCAGGCAATCATTAACTTATTCACATATAAAGATACATGAATCTTTCTTTGAATGATTAATGGGTACTTATATCTTCAACAAAGATTGAAAACAAATTTGATATTTCTTAAACAAGGTAAATGGTAAAATGAATACTGCTCCTATTGAGTAAAACCTGGTTTAGACTTTAGTGGTTGTTTGTCATTTTAGAATGAACCAATGTTCATTCATTTAGTCATAGAATCCAAAGTCTGGGAGAGAGGAATTACTTAAACTGGTATACAGTTTAGCATAACTGACTCAAGGTATCTTAACCCTTCTAACCATGGGACTAAGCTAGATTCATGGGACTTTTCCCCCTAGAATTTGAGGAACATAAAGACAGAAAACACTTGGGGTTCATTCTTTTGAGACACTGCAGAGAACTACCTGCTCCCTAAACCAGTGATTTTTTCTGGCTCCTGCCAATTTCTAAGTGATATGTTTTTTTCTAGCTTTTAATTTGATTTTTGAAATCTTCTGATACACTTTCAACTCTTGCCACATTTTACTTATTGTAGCCAGTGTATTTTTTTTGTTGCTTGTACCCAAACAATGATATATACACAGTGATGGAAATGACTGGGTTACATAGCTATGTTTGACCTCTTTACCCAACTCTAGAGAAGAAACTTCATGCCAAATTTATAAATCTAGCCTGAGGGGAAAAATGCTCCATATCTTAGTCTCTTCTATTGTAACTTTCTCCTACTGCTAAGTATAAAATACTCTAGATGTTAAAGAGGGGAAGAGTATGTCACTCCAAGTTCATTATGGTTATCTGTAAGTGAAATTTTATCTCTTTTGTTAATCTCCATAAATTGATTTTGTTTGGAGTTTCACTACCAGTTCTATCTCAGATTTTTTTTTAAATTTTGGTATTAATCATGATATGGAGAGAATAGTATCTGTTAGCATGATAGAAGTATGATGAGAACTGTTTAATGAGCCTCTATTTCCTTGGGCTCAAATAATTCAGTACATAAAGCAAAATGATCAGTTTACTCCACACAACCTAATTAAATTTAATTAGTACTTTTGTTTTTCTTTTTTCTCATTCATGTATATTTTTGAATTGTTAAATACTGGTTTTCTATTGGATACATCGCTATTACACAAATTATTGGAGTGAAAAAAAAGGTAAAATANGTATATTTTTGAATTGTTAAATACTGGTTTTCTATTGGATACATCGCTATTACACAAATTATTGGAGTGAAAAAAAGGTAAAATATGACATTGAGTCATCATTATGACATAAGAAACATTTAGTCTTTGATTTTCTGAGCTGAAATATATTATGCATATTTATTTATATAAACTGAGTCACTTTGCTGTACACCTGAAATTAACACAACATTGTAAATCAATTATACTTCAATGAACAAACAGAAATCAAGTAATTTTGACATGAGGACTATGGAAGCTCAGAACTGCAGAAAGTTTGGAAGTAGGTCAATAAAATTGTGATCTTTATTCTTATTGAAATTTACAGTCTCATTAAAGAGTAGAAATTAAGTGTTGCAGGGCATTGACCACACTCTCATTTTACTTGAAATAAAAGATAGTTTAGTCAAGTTCAGCCAGATATTTTTGCTTGGCCTTGCACCTTCCCCACTTTCTGACACAATTTTCTTTGTTGTTTTAGTTTTTTGTTTAATTTTACCCCAATTGAAGTTGTTTCCTTGAAAATCTATTCATTTTATCCTTTCTCCATGCCTCAGGTAGTAGAAATGTTATCCTTGGAAATCTTAGAGGGATCTGTGGACTTCAAAATGCATGTTGGCATCAAGAGAATATATGAAAATATTTTAAAATATAACTCAAAGGAATCAAACTTGACAAGTTTATTTAGACTGTATCTCTCATTATATTATACATGATCATTCATAATAACCTTTTCATGGTTTGTTCTAATCACTTTAATAGCACCCTTTCCATGATAAGCAATGAGGTCATTGGTATAAAAGATAAGAGAAGTTAAAAAGCAAGTCAACAGTTGAAAATTTGTCCTCATTTTAGAGCTATTTGTCTTGGGGTCTTTCCCAGGCATCTTATCCTCCCTTGATAAGCCCATCAAATACTTAGGCATACGAGCCAGCCAGGACTTGGCAGTCTGATATTAATTAAGGTATCCCTGCCAAGGTGCTGCTCAGATGCATACTGTCCTTCTCAGTTTCCAGAAGCAACTGACAGCCACCCATCCTATGGGAATTACTTTGAGTTTGCCACAATTTAATCTTGTTTATGTTGGTTTCAAGTTCTCCCAGGTTTAGTTTTTGTGCTTTTGAATCTCTCAGCTACCATAACTGCTCTTATTGTTTCCAATTTAGTCAGACATTTTTCTTCTTAAGTTTTCAGGCCTTCACTAAAAGTCACTGGTAAGAAATATGGTAGAGCACAAGGGAAAAAACCTACAGAATCTGCCTGAAGATTTAGAACTCACTCTGGCGCTAGAAGCTGTTAAAGGGAAAACTGTTCGCTTGGCGTAACTTTTTCCAGTGAACCCATGATGGCCATTAGTAACTTCACTTTCTTTTCTATGTACTCATCATCCATTTGTTTAATAACTTATTCTAAACACTGGCCAGGGAACAATGCTAATGTAAACCATTGGCTTGTACAGAATTTAATATTCTCTTCTTTCTGAAAAGCAAGGTATTTAACAGTGTTTGATGTTATAATACCTCTTTAAAAGTTTCCATNTCTATACTATTTTTATAAATAGTTTTAAAATGCAGGAAGTTTTTCAGTGCTAAAGGTTATTATCCACTTATACAGAAGAATCTTACATGAATATTTCACAAGGAAACCTTTGATTTTAGAGTAATTTAGGTCACTATACACCAGTGAAATTAAAAGGGAGCAGAATATGCAAAATATTTACTCCTTACTTACTAAATTATTTAATCTATTATATTTTTGATATAAACCAGTGAAATTTGAGGGAGAATTGCTTATCTCTGTGTCACCACAATTTTGTCTTTTCTGATGCGATGTCTGGTATCTGCTTATAAACTTGTAAAATAGTTTTCTCTTCCCTTCAAATTTCAATTTAAATACATTTTGATTAGTTGGCAGATATCCTACCTAACAATTCTCCCCAGTTTTCTTTGACAGTCTTCCTGTCCCTTGCTAAAATTATTTATTCTGATGTAAAATTGATAAGAATTATAGGATTATTCATATTAAAAATAAATACCAGGATGTTGGATTCTGTTTTACTTTTCTCAAGTATACACAGACTCACAGACACACACACACACGTTCCATGAAACAAGCCCTCTTCTTGGGTTAGCTAACTAAATGGATAGTCACTACTATTTCCATTTTAGAACCCTTCTATCTACTACTGGCCTTATGCTGCTGCTGCTGCTGCTGTTACTAAGTCGCTTCAGTCTTGTCTGACTCTGTGCGACCCCATAGATAGCAGCCCACCAGGTGCCTCCATCCTTGGGACTCTCCAGGCAAGAATACTGGAGTGGGTTGCCGTTTCCTTCTCCACTGGCCTTATGGGTAGGGTATTATATAGGTAGTTATTAATCCTTTAAGAACCACTTGAGAATTTGCTGGAAGCTCTCCGATACTCAGAGTAATGAACATAGATTGATTGATGTACTCTGTGTGTGGTGGGGGGAGTGGGAGGTAGTGAAATTTGATTTTTGACTTCTAAATAGTGTTTGTGGAAACCAGATGAAGTACCTTTGCATTAAAGACCAATCCTAGTTGCTTCTGAAGGTATTTTTCACTCTTATGAGATGAACACACTGGCTGTGTGCTGGATAAGCATTCATATAGTCTTTGCTCTGTCTGGGCAGAACAACAGTCATGGTTATTAGGTTATTAGGTTATTAGGACCAATAATATTGGTTAATAACAACTGGTGTGTATATAGTCATCTTTCTTTTCCCCCAAAAGACTTCACTTATGGGAATGAAACAGATTCTTGCCTGTTGGGACCTAAGCAATCCATCTTTATATTCAATAGAGAGTATGTTCCTATTGCTTTTTTATTAACGTTTCAGCCAAACTGTGTATGTGCTCAGTCATGTCTGACTTTTTGCAGCCCCATGGACTATATCCCACCAAGCTCCTCTGCCCACCAGGCTCCTCTGTCCAAGGAATTTTCCTAGGCAAGAATACTTGAGTGAGTTGCCATTTCCTACCCCAGGGAATCTTCCTAATCTAGGGAATCGAACCCACATCTCTTGCATCTCCTGCATTGTCAGGAAGATGCTTTAACTATGAATCTTTGATAAACAAAGATCCAGATTTTCTTATATTGTTCACTCTATTTTATGAGGGTTCACATTCTGTTTTTCTCTGTTTCTACTTCTGAGATTCCCCCCACTGCTGCTCCCCTCATCTCTTTCCCTGAATATTTACTTTGTGCACTTGAAGATCCATTCATCTGCTCTAATAAACTAGAGTAGAGAGAAGGTGTTCTCAAGATGCCATCTCACTTCCTCTAATAAGATCAGCAGGCATGTGAGGACAGATGCTTCTGTGTGTGTCCAGTGGGTCTGCAGACAGCTCTTCCCAGTAGGTCTGTGGAAGAGTTTCCATTGCTCTTATTTGCAGTCACAGTACTTTGTGACCTTCTCTGGGAAAATCCTTCATAAGCATCTCAACAAATTACCTATTTGCCTGGCCTTTTGACATCTGGACCACTTGACCCTGTGTTGATTTACTCCCCTTCCTGTTAGTTTCTTTTGATTCATTAATCATTTGCAACTGACACTTGCAAGAACTAGATGTCCCTTCCTTTCCTTCAGCAAACCCAAAGAGGCCCTTGACTTCTTTTGTATTAGTGTCAAACTGGACGTCGAGTGATTTATTTTGGTTTGGGAAAAGATAAGCTTTGTTTCTCAGCTTTGAGCATGATAAAGAAACACTTCCCAACCTGGTCAGTGAGAGTGATGGTTCTCTCACTGAATTTGAAACTTTATTCTGGAAGTAGCCATTTAAAGGGAAGGGATGAAACTCAGTTCCTCATAAACTCTCTTATCAGATGTACTGGGTAAAACAAGAGGCTTTGAAAACAATTGCTGGTTTTTTTCTTTTAAGCCCTTAATCCCTCTCCTGGACCTCTAAGACATCAGTTAGACAAAGAATAATCAAGTTTAAAATTTACTAGTTTTCCTTAGCCCTGATATTATTTGCTAATTTTTGTACCCCAGAAAGTGAGGACAGATGATTGTGTGTATATTAGCGGGTTTGCAGACAGTTCTTCAAATCCACTGGACACAGGAAGGTGATAGTAAAAAAAAATCTTATAAAGATGAATCAACAGGAGTATGACATTTGAAACTGGAATATTTTTTAATACTTGGAAAATAATAGTCTTCTTAATGTTTATCTCCCTTTATGGATTATCTTTCTAAAGGTGACTTTGGCCAAAGAGAATATGGAATTTGAGATAGTGATGAGATTTCCACTTAGAAGTGCTTCTTAGTTTAGAACTGCCCATTGGATTATTTCACTTTATTTCTGGGCTTCAGAGATCCATAGCTTTTGATATATGTATGCTAGATATGAAAAACAAATTTGCTGAGAAAGAAATTACAATTGATTATAATAATGTTTGCAGGCTCAGTATGTAGTTTTCCTTATTGATTTCAGTACATGTAAAATTAATTTATTCAGAATTATTGTTGCAATTATTAATAATTGTCAGCATAATTATAAGACCTTTCACTCCATCAATCCAAGCATTCTACTCATTTCCCCTATTAATTAAATACATGAACATTTAAATAANTATTGGCTTTCATGCAAGAGTTATTTGATATGTTCTTTTAAATTTCTATATAGAAAAGCTCTTAATATTGTTATTAATTTTTATTGTATTTTGTTTTGTAATATTTCTAGTTTATAGAAGTCAGTAGTATTTTCTTCATGATAATATTTGGGATTGTAATAAAATATGTGTAATTTTATGACTATTTCCTATATTAAAGAATTTTTCTCTGCTGAGGTATAAAGTTTAACTATACATACACACATAGTCTACATTATTATGTTGTTTAAGTATTCTCTACCCAGGCTTATTTTTGTACACTTTGTTCTTGTATTGAAAGTAATATTTTCAAATCTTACCAGTGTATGTTTCCTTGTGTCTTCAATAGTTTCTATTTTTTAAAGTTGTTTTTATGCTATTTGATGTATAGTCACAACTTTTTCAACTTAGTTGTGACTTTAGATGATAACACTTAAAATTTTTTTTGAGTTGTACTTTGATACGAAGATTTTAACCTATTTGAAAAAAATGATATTTTTGCATTTAAGAAGGTTATACATTCTCCCCTAGCAATTACCTTTATAATTATATATTTTATGCCCTGTTTTCCTGTTTTTTAATTTAACCTTTTAATGTCTTTTTGGTCAGTTTTTAAAAATATATTTTGGCATCTATTTGTTTTCTGTACAACAATCATATTTTGGATGTAATAACTCTGGAAATCAGATTTTTCCCCCTTTTCACAATGTTTTTTTTTATGTTTCTTGCTGTGGGCTACATATGTTCATTTGTTTAGTGGTTTTTCTAAACTATTTTTGTAAAGTGTGTAGTTTTTAGCACATATGAGCTCTAAAGTCTGTTTTTCTGTTATTTTAGCTTGTGTTCAGCCAGTGTTTTCACAGATTTCCTTGAAGTCCAAGAGGGAAAAAAAAAAAAAACAAAGAAAGAAAACTCTTCCAGTTTTTGCAAACTGCCTTTCCTTCAGTGCTTGGTGAGATCATTCACGACTCTGACTTAGCCTTAACTTCCTGCTCACCCTGAGCATCAGCGATAGCTAAAGGTGAAAGCTTAGAGTCTTCGCAAGTCTTTTCTGAGTGTGTATCTTTCCCTGCACACGTACATGCTTTTCTAAATTTCTCAATAAACGTGTGCTTTTGAATGCTCTCATTTCTGAATGGAAGTCTTTCTTTAGAACTCTCTCCTCAGTTTTTCCTCCCAGGCTTTCTACTTGTCTATCTTTTGCCTCAATTATTCATTTCCCTTATAATGTTTCTAGGAATGCCTTCTGCACACCAGCTTTTCTTCCCTAAGTTTATTTTTATTTAAGCGAAATAAAAATAAATGCTGTGGGCTAGTTCCTCCTGTAGCCTAGAACATACAAACACAATTCTCTGAAAATAAGATCTGCTCTGTTTTTTCCAGAACCCAGAAACAAGATCCTCCACTGAGAACATGGGCTGATTTTAAGACAACAACCGACCAGTGAAAGTATGTGTAGGGCAAGAATGGGTAAAAATGCTGCAATGTTTTCTTACAACTGTTAAGTTGTATTTTTCTTGAGTAAGGGTTTTCTTGGTTTCTAAAAACCAGAGACGTTACTTTGCCGACTAAGGTCCGTCTAGTCAAGGCTATGGTTTTTCCAGTGGTCATGTATGGATGTGAAAGTTGGACTGTGAAGAAGGCTGAGCACCGAAGAATTGATGTGTTTGAACTGTGGTGTTGGAGAAGACTCTTGAGAGTCCCTTGGACTGCAAGGAGATCCAACCAGTCCATTCTGAAGGAGATCAGCCCTGGGATTTCTTTGGAGGGAATGATGCTAAAGCTGAAACTCCAGTACTTTGGACACCTGATGCGAAGAGCTGACTCATTGGAAAAGACTCTGATGCTGGGAGGGATTGGGGGCAGGAGGAAAAGGGGGCGACAGAGGATGAGATGGCTGGATGGCATCACCGACTTGATGGACATGAGTTTGAGTGAACTCTGGGAGTTGGTGATGGACAGGGAGGTCTGGTGTGCTGTGATTCATGGGGTTGCAAATAGTTGGACATGACTGAGTGACTGAACTGAAGTGAACTGAACTGAACTGAAAATCTTTAACTTTTTCCAGAGTTCTTGCAAAGCTAATGATTATAGTTACACTTAATTTTAAAAATAATTTAGTGGATGGATGGGCCTCTGGAGCTACATACTTTGACATTTTTACTGTCACTCTATGTGATTATTTTTTTCTTTTTGTCATTGCTCTGATGTAATAGTCTCTTCAGTTTTGTTTTGATTTTTTCTTCTTCCATGGGAGTATATTTTATCTCAAACCCCTTTTCTCTATTTTGGACCGTTTTTCCACATGTCACTAACTCCTTGAAAACATTGTGGCAGGAGCCCAAGAAATAGTTCCGATGGGAATTGGCATTTATTTTTCCATTTTTAGGTAATCTGAAATTTACTGTGTCCTGTCTTCTAGTTTTGCTGAAAACAGAATTTGTATGTTTTTATTTGTTCTTATTGTTGATCTGTATAATTTTGATGGGATGCATGAAGAGATATGGATTTATGCAGCCACCATTCTCTTGGCTACCTGGAAGTCCTTTTACAATATATTTTATTGAAAATGATTATGGGGGAGGACGGGAGAAGATGGCGGAGGAATAGGATGGGGAGACCACTTTCTCCCTCACAAATTCCTCAAAAGAACATTTCAATACTGAGCAAACTCCACAAAACAACTGAATGCTGGCAGAAGACATCAGGCACCCAGAAAAGCAGATCATTGCCTTCAAAAACAGGTAGGGAAAAAATATAAAAGATGAAAAAAGAGACAAAGGAGGTGGGGAGGGAGCTCTGTCCCAGGTAAGGAAGCCCATCCCGGGAAAGGAACTTTAAGAAGAGAGGTTTCCAAACACCAGGAAACACTCTCCCTGCCGAGTCTGTGGCGAGCCTTGGAAGCATAGAGGGCAACATAACAGGAAGGATAAATAAATAAGTAATTAAAACCAACAGATTATAAGCCCAACAGTAACTTCCCCAGCAGAAAGCACAGACGCCTGCATTCACCACTAGCTAGTGGGGACAGGGCAGGGAGGCACAGGAGGCGCGGGCTGCAGGGCTTTGTAAGAATCGGGCAGGAGCGCCCGGCATGTAACCAGAACGAACTAACTTGGGCTGGTAAACCATACTGGGGGGTAACTAACCACGCGAAAAGCTCGAACATAAGACACCGCCAGGACTGCGCACAGAACAAAGGACAGAATGGAAGTAGCTGGCTGCAGACCATCCCCCGCCAGGGACAGGCAGCCAGAGCCGTAAGGGCTAGAAAGGGACAATCGCAGCCCTGGAGAGACTTTTCCTACCAAACGGCAAGCAGGCTTCTTTGCTAAGACTTCTGGGGGTGCTGGTCAGTCATCATCTGCCTCACAAGGGACGCCAGCGGTACACCCAGAATACTGAGCATCAGAGGTGAGAAATGTGACAAGTCGCAGAGACTGCGTTCACCAAACACCTGAGACACTCGGACCTGGGAAGGACACGAAACGCAGTCCCAACCCAATCTGCACCTCTGGGGGATATCTGAGCGCCGAACCCAAGCGGCTTAGTCCGGGGAGGGGCACACAGCCTAGGGCTGGCCTCAGACGGTTCCCGGCGGAGCAACATAGAGCCTAAGCGGTTTGTGTGCCGCAGGGGCAGACCCAGCGGGGCTGAGACACTGCACACACACGACAGTGTTATTTGTGTGCAGGATCCCTCCCTCCCCACAGCGCAATTGCACAAGGGAGCCAAAAAAAAAAAAAAAAAGGGTCCACCACCNGTGAGCCAAAAAAAAAAAGGGGGGCCACCACCGCCCCCCCCTCCTGTGCGAGGACGGAAATCAGACACGGAAGAGACCAGCAAACAGAAGTCAAACAGAGGGAACCGCCTTGAAAGTGACCCCACACTGCCCACAACTCCAGAGAAAGGGCCAGATATATCTTTACTATTTTTACAATCATTACCCCCCCTTTTTTTCCTTTTTTTCTCCCTTTTTTTCCTAACTTTTTAAAATTGATAAGCCCTCTATTTCTCTTTTAATTTTTATTTCTTAAACTATTTCTCTTAAAAAACAAAAAAACAACCTATTTTTTAAAGCAAACACCATTTGTAGTCTTTGTGTGGTTGTTGATGGAGTTTTTTAATAATTTTTGTGGCTTTTTTTGTTTGTTTTCTTTATTTTGTATTATTTTTTCCTTCTTCATTTCATTAATATTGTATTTTTGAAAATCCAACCTCTACTCTAGATTTTTAATCTTTGCTTTTTAGTTTTTGTTGTCAATTTTGTACATTTAAAAACCCAAACCTCACTACCCAGTTTTACTTGAGAGCGAGATTACTGGCTTGACCACTCTCTCCTCCTTTGAACTCTCCTTTTCTCCACCAGGTGGCCTCTGTTTCTTCCCTCCCCCTTCTCTTCTCTATCCAACTCTGAATCTCTGTGTTTTCCAGACGGTGGAGAACACTTGGGGAACTGACAACGGGCTGGATCTGTCTCTCTCCTTTTCATTTCCCTCTTTTATCCTCCTGGCCACCCCTGTCTACTTCCTCCCTCTCCTCTTCCCTATATAACTCCGTGAACATCTCTGAGCAGTCCAGACTGTGGAGCGCACATAAGGAAGTGATTACTGGCTATCTTGCTCTCTCCTCTTTTGATCCCACCTCATCTCATTTCAGTCCCCTCTAACTACCCCTCCCTCTTCTCTTCTCCATGTAACTCAGTGAACTTCTCTGGGTGTCCCTCAATGTGGAGAATCTTTTCATCTTTAACCTAGATATTTTATCATCAGTGCTGTATAGATGGAGAAGTCTAGAGGCTACTGTAAAAATAAATCTGAAAACCAGTAGCAGGAGGCTTAAGTCCAAAGCCTGAGAACATCAGAGAACTCCTGAATCCAGGGAACAGTAACCAATAGGAGCTCATCAAACGCCTCCATACCTACACTAAAACCAAGCCCCATCCAAGGGCCAAGAAGTTCCAGAGCAAGACATACCACACAAATTCTCCAGCAACACAGGAACACACGCCTGAGCTTCAATATACAGGCAGCTCAAAATTACTCCAAAACCATTGATGACTCATAACCCATTACTGGTCTCTCCAGTGCACTCCAGAGAGAAGAAACCCAGCTCTACCCACCAGAACTCCAACACAAGCCTCCCTAACCAGGAAACCTTGACAAGCCACTGATACAACCCTACCCACAGTGAGGAAGCTCCATAATAAAAAGAACTCCACAAATTCCCAGAATATAGAAAGGCCACCCCAAACGCAGCAATATAACCAAGATGAAGAGAAAGAGGAATACTCAGCAGGTAAAGGAACAAGAGAAGTGCCCATCAAACCAAACAAAAGAGGAAGAGATAGGGAATCTACCTGAGAAAGAATTCCGAATATTGATAGTGAAAATGATCCAAAATCTGGAAATCAAAATGGAAGCACAGATAAATAGCCTGGAGACAAGGATTGAGAAGATGCAAGAAAGGTTTAACCAGGACCTAGAAGAAATAAAAGAGTCAATATATAATGAATAATGCAATACATGAGATCCGAAACACTCTGGAGGCAACAAATAGTAGAATAACAGAGGCAGAAGATAGGATCAGTGAAATAGAAGATAGAATGGTAGAAATAAATGAATCAGAGAGGAAAAAAGAAAAACGAATTAAAAGAAATGAGGACAATCTCAGAGACCTCCAGGACAATATGAAACACTCCAACATTCAAATTATAGGAGTCCCAGAAGAAGAAGACAAAAAGAAAGACCAAAAAAAAGAGAAGACAAAAAAAAGAGAAAATCTTTGAGGAGATAATAGTTGAAAACTTCCCTAAAATGGGGAAGGAAATAATCACCCAAGTCCAAGAAACCCAGAGGGTTCCAAATAGGATAAACCCAAGGTGAAACACCCCAAGACACATATTAATCAAATTAACAAAGATCAAACACAAATAACAAATACTAAAAGCAGCAAGGGAAAAACAACAAATAACACACAAGGGGATTCCCATAAGGATAACTGCAGATCTGTCAATAGAAATGCTTCAGGCCAGGAGGGAATGGCAAGACATACTTAAAGTGATGAAGGAAAATAACCTACAGCCCAGATTATTGTACCCAGCAAGGATCTCATTCAAATATGAAGGAGAAATCAAAAGCTTTACAGACAAGCAAAAGCTGAGAGAATTCAGCACCACTAAACCAGCTCTCCAACAAATGCTAAAAAGATATTCTCTAGACAGGAAACACAAAAAGGATGTATAAACCTGAACCCAAAACAATAAAGTAGATGGTAACTGGATCATACTTATCAATAATTACCTTAAACATAAATGGGTTGAATGCCCCAACTAAAAGGCAAAGACTGGCTGAGTGGATACAAAAACAAGACCCCCTCTATATGCTGCTTACAAGAGACCCACCTCAAAACAAGGGACACATACAGACTGAAAGTAAAGGGCTGGAAAAAGATATTCCATGCAAACAGAGACCTAAAGAAAGCAGGAGTGGCAATACTCATATCTGATAAAATAGACTTTAAAACAAAGGCTGTGAAAAGAGACAAAGAAGGCCACTACATAATGATCAAAGGATCAATCCAAGAAGAAGATATAACAATTATAAATATATATGCACCCAACATAGGAGCACCGCAATATGTAAGACAAATGCTAACAAGTATGAAAGCAGAAATCAACAATAACACAATAATAGTGGGAGACTTTAATACCCCACTCACACCTATGGACAGATCAACTAAACAGAAAATTAACAAAGAAACACAAACTTTAAATGATACAATAGACCAGTTAGACCTAATCGATATCTATAGGACATTTCACCCCAAAACAATGAATTTCACCTTTTTCTCAAGTGCTCACGGAACCTTCTCCAGGATAGATCACATCCTGGGCCATAAATCCAACCTCGATAAATTCAGAAAAATCGAAATCATTCCAAGCATCTTTTCTGACTGTAATGCATTAAGATTAGATCTCAATTACAGGAGAAAAACTATTAAAAATTCCAACATATGGAGGCTGAACAACACACTTCTGAATAACCAACAAATCACAGAAGAAATCAAA
>SJYQ01000591.1:411726-423730 GCA_006410935.1 Redunca redunca | reverse complement strand
AAATAGAACTGCCTTATGACCTAGCAATCCCACTGCTGGGCATACACACCGAGGAAACCAGAATAGAAAGAGACACATGTACCCCAATGTTCATTGTAGCACTGTTTATAATAGCCAGGACATGGAAACAACCTAGATGTCCATCAGCAGTTGAATGGATAAGAAAGCGGTGGTACATATACACAATGGAGTATTACTCAGCCATTAAAAAGAATTCATTTGAATCATTTCTAAGATGGATGGAACTGGAGCCGATTATACAGAGTGATGTAAGCCAGAAAGAAAAATACCAATACAGTATACTAACGCATATATATGGAATTTAGAAAGATGGTGATGATGACCCTGTATGTGAGACAACAAAAGAGACTCAGATCTGTAGAGTGGACTTTTGGACTCTGCGGGAGAGGCAGAGGGTGGGATTGGATGGGAGAATGGCATTGAAACATGTACACTATCACGTAAGAAACGAATCGCCAGTCTATGTCTGATGCAGGATGCAGGATGCTTGGGGCTGGTCCATGGGGAGGACCCAGAGAGATGTTATGGGGTGGGAGGTGGGAGGGGATTCATGTTTGGGAGCGCATGTACACTCGTGGTGGATTCATGTCAATGTATGGCAAAGCCAATACAGTATTTTAAAGTAAACTAAAGTTAAAATAAAAATTAAAAAAAAGAAAATGATTATGAAGGCATCATTATTATTCAAACTGGCTTATCATTGATTGTTATTTTATTAACAGATATGAGTATATCTTAGGGCTCAAGTATTATATTATATTTAATATTGAAAGTGTGAAGATACTGTGGCATGATCAGTATTCTAAGAAGTTTGTATTCTTCTGCTGCTGCTAAGTTGCTTCGGTCGTGTCCAACTCTGTGCGACCCCTATAGACGGGTTCTAGGGAAGAGATAAATAGTAATTTTCATATAATGTGATAATTGCTCTTATCACTCTCCATATTGTAGTTAAAGGGGTAATGTATGTGTATGTCTCATCCTCATATTCATAAGAGATATCTTCCATGCGAAATGGGAAACTCAAGAGCTCTTCTATATAATTTAACAGTACAATGATACATATCTTATGCAATTATTGGGTGACACCTGCAGTCAGTTTTGGGTACCAATCAGAAAACGTAAAGTACCATGGAAAGGATGGTTTGTATCCATATCTCTGAGTCTCCAGATTTTCATATTTTGATTAATTTGTACACATATACTGAGTATTTGTACACATCTACATAAGGATTTATGATGGGTTGGTCTTCTATGGGTAAACAATAAATTATTAAAAAGACCAAATCAACACTTTTCAGGTACCTGGTACAAATCAGTGGAGAAGAGCACATACACAAGTTATTTGAAACAAAGCAAGATTTATGTTAAGTGCTATAATATGAAGGTTAGATTTGGGGATGTCATCTGGAGTTTTAGAAGTAGGGAGGCATTTTCAGAAGCTTTGGGAAATGTTAATTCCTTTGCATATTAACACTTTGATTTAGAAACCGTCAATAGTCATATCAACCTCTCTATGTGAGTAGACTTTTCATGTCCAAAGTAAAAGAATAAATACCAGGGACCTCTATAGGCAGGCTACCAGCACTGGACAATAAAGCAGGCTTCACTAGCCAAGCTTCTGAGTGTTTTTTGAGCTATGAAGCTGACAGGACTTCTGACTGTGTTGCACCCTGTAATTGTTGTATTTGTGAAATAATTAATTGATGTTATCATTGCCCTTATAAAAGGGAGGTAGGTATATAATAGAAGCCTCTAAGCTATAACTTATGTATATGTCAACTCAAGATTTATTTCTAGATAAAAAAATAGCTGGCTTGGCAGTAAGAATTTTAACTGTTGAATCTGTTATGATTCTGGATTTAATTAGTGGTTTATTGCTTATTTAAAACAGATTGATGATGTTGATTTGAAACAGTTTGTGATCATAACAGAATTGCTTATATGGGCTTTTTCCTGGTATTTTTCTTCTGAGAATATGTTCTGCCTGTCAGAGCACTGTGTGTTTGCCTAATTGATAAGTCCACCCCAAACTTAGCGCATGTGTAAGGTAATATTGCTCAATTAGTTTGCATAATTTTATAACAGGAATAAGATTTATATTCTGAATTAGTTTTGTGATTCACAAAACTAATTAGTTTAGTTCACAATATATCTGAGCATCTGAGATGTGTAGCACTCTGTTTCAGTTAAAGAACATTGTATGACATGAACTTTATTTTATGCTTTATTTTAAGCATTTTAAGTCTCGTTTGAATAAATTGTTTGGTTGGCCAAGAAGTTCGTTTGAGTTTTCCTGTAACATGTTATGGAAAAGCCCAAATTAACTTTTTGGCTAACCCAATATAGGTTAGTGGCCAAAGATGTGACGATGGGTCATTTCCAGGTTCCCATTTTGTCATCCCACATAGTTTTGAACGCTAAAATGTTCATTATTGACATTTAAAAATAATATGAAATTTAGATTTCTGACTTTCTTGAAAATTCAGTGTTGGCAATGCTGGGGTTATGCTCCCACATGGCAAATCTCAACTGCAATACAGAGATTTTATTCCTGTTCACATGGACAGTATTTCCAATTTAATAGTCTCTACTTTTCTGTTTTGTTTTTTTTTTGTACTTACCCACTTCACTGTCTAATCACTGTAGGTATTTGGGCTTAAATGAAAGCATTTTTTTTAAGTCACATTTCAAATACTACCGAAGCTGCTAAACTTAAACCTCTCTTTTCTTTATTTTGTGGAACATATATACAACAAATTTGCAAATATAGAACATGTTCCAACAAATATATAAGTAATAGTGATAACATGAAATATCCAGGTCAGATACAAATTTTAAGAAGTCATCTGGATTTTTTAGCAAGACCCTAGGAGTGGACATAGGGGTTCATATCTGGAAAATACTAGAAAGCAATGAAGAAATGAGGCCCCCCAAAAGATGCATTTAAATCTATTAAGTGTTTTGAAAATTACTCTTTACCATATGAGATTCTTAATTTTATTACACAAACATTTAGTATGGAAAGCTATCACATTAATTTCTTTTTATCTTGAATTTAAATGAATGTCATCTCCATATTATGATACATTGTGGTTTACCTCTATATCTTACATACTGACAATTATTTGTTTTGATATCTGGTTCCTCTGCCTTATCTAAATCCAGCTTGAACACTTGAAAGTTCTCATTTCACATACTGTTGAAACCTAGCTTATAGAATTTTGAGCATTACTTTGCTAGCATGTGAAATGAGTGCAGTTGTGTGGTAGTTTAAACACTCTTTGGCATTGCCCTTCTTTGGGATTGGAATGAAAGGTGATCTTTTCTAGTCCTGTGGCCAATGGTGAGTTTTCTAAATTTGCTGGCATATTGAGTGCAGCACTTTCACAGCATCGTCTTTTAGGATTTGAAATAGCTCAGCTGGAATTCCATCACCTCCACTCAGTTCAGTTCAATTCAGTCACTCAGTCATGTCTGACTCTTTGCGACCCTATGAATCACAGCACGCCAGGCCTCCCTGTCCATCACCATCTCCCGGAGTTCACTCAAACTCACGTCCATTGAGTCGGTGATGCCATCCAGCCATCTCATCCTCTGTCGTCCCCTTTTCCTCCTGCCCCCAATCCCTCCCACCATCAGAGTCTTTTCCAATGAGTCAACTCACCTCCACTATCTTTATTTGTATTGATGCTTTCTGAGGCCCACTAGATTTTGTACTCCAAGATGTCGGGCTCTAGGTGAGTGATCATATTGTTGTGGTTATTTGGGTCATTACGATCTTTTTTGTACAGTTCTTAGTTTTGTAGTCAGTAAAATATTGATTACATATCTATTTAATCTTTACTTGATATCACCAGTAACTTAATGTGGCCCAATTATTCTTCATTGTCATTGTTGTTACAAAAGAAGAAAAAAAAAGATTTTAATGATATAATATCTTGATAGAATTCTGGTGAAGCAAAAGTATTGCCTACATCTTAGTTTCACAGAGATAAAGACAGGTGGGTTTTTCTCAAAAAAATTTTTAAGTGGAGCACTGAAAGATTTATGATTTTAAACTTTTTAGCAAGAAATGTTTATATTCTTCAAAATATCTGTAGGTCAAAAGCAAGAAGAGCAAGTGGAGAAAAAAACTACAAGAAACTGATCATTTTTTAAAATTGTGATTCCCCACTCCTATTTTCCTTTACTATATTTCACTTCAGTTCAGTTGCTCAGTCGTGTCCGACTCTTTGTGACCCCTTGGACTGCAGCACGCCAGGCCTCCCTGTCCATCACCAGCTCCCGGAGTCCACCCACACCCATGTCCATTTAGCAAGACCAAAAAGGTAAACCAAGACTTATCTTTCACATCACACATCCACATCACAGATCTATATTAAACATTAGCCCTAAAATTTTTCTGTGGTTATCATGCAATTTTTCTCTCTCCTTCTGCCTCCAACTGTTTACCAAATCAGTTTTTTTTAGCACCTTGTAGACTATGATTGTATTAGTTTCTATTTACTAGACTATTATCAATAATACTGGGCTTCCCTGGTGGCTCAGTGGTAAAGAATCTGCCTGCCAATGCAGGAGATATGGATTTGATCCCTGGTACAGGAAGATCCCCTGGAGAACGAAATTGCAACTCATTCCAGTATTCTTCTCTGGGAAATCCCATGGATCAAGGAACCTGGAGGGCTATATTCCATGGAGTCTCAAAGAGTCAGACATGACTTAGCAACTAAACAGTAGCAACAACAAATGAAAGTTTAATAGACTTTAGACAGTATTTTGGATTCTTCCTGGACATTTTTTTTAAACAAATACTTATTGAACACCTCCTTAAATCAGGTATTCTGCTTGGAGGTTAAGTGATTATGAATCTAGATCTGTTTCTAGATCACGTTTAAAATTCCACAAAAACTCCAGAATAACAGAATGAGAAATTTGAAGTAACTCGTTTTTTTTTTTTTTTAAACAGTTACTGTGTTTTCACAGTTTATTTCAAATGTACCGCTTAAATGGAGAAATACAAGGTATCATGTAAGTTGAAAAAGCACTGTGCCCAGTGCAAACTTGAACACTAATGGCTCATTACAAATATATCAGAAGTTATTCAAATTAACATCTATGTAAATATGGTGTTTGTTAAAGGTGTTTATTGCTACAAAACAGCTAATTTGAAGCTCATTACTGAACTTAATTTTGTCATAACAAGGAGGGGTGCGTTAAAAAATGATCTGCTTCAGGTGTTAATTCTAGGTATAGCACTATTAATCACCTATTTGGTATTCATCAAATATTATTTAATATTGTAATAGATTTTAAGGACCCCAAGGACAGAAAGGAGGCTTATGTTTATTGTCATCCTTTCAGTGGTTGAGTCCATAAGGAAAACCTTGTAAGTAGCTGTATTTGTTGAGTGCATGTATGAAACTGATGGAGTGCATGTTTGTTGAAAGCACTAATACTGAGTGAATCCCAGTGATATCCTAGGTGCCTCATATGTTCAAGATAAAGAAAGATGATTGGTTTACACAGTTACTCATAACCACTGAGATAGATAGGAGGGTTTGGCTGTCAGCCCATACTGTGTGACCATTTCTGAATATGCTTACTTGCCCTCCTTGAAGGAGAGGACAGTGACCAGGCTCTATCAGATGATTTTATGCCTTATTTGTCCAGAGATGGATTCAGAATCCAAGAAGAGCATATCAAATTCCCTTTCTCCAAAGAATTAATACAGTCTTAAGAAAAATGGAGACCTGAATCAGGTTTTGTTAAGCTTGGATACCTAGAATCTTGGCAGTTGGGGAATTCAGCATGAGTGTTATGGCTTTTACAAAGCCAATAGTAAGCAATGTTTGAAGGAGCAAAACTTAGACGCCTGTTAGAGATATCTGCAGACAAAAATGTGAATCAGATAAATTGCACAGTAGAAGAGAGATTGAGGGAGAGCAAGCCAGAACATCTCGGTTCCTATCATAGCTGGGCATACTTATACTGTGTGTGTGCTGTGCTTAGTTGTTCAGTCGTGTCTGACTCTTTGTGAACACATGGACTGTAGCCCATGAGGCTCCTCTGTCCGTGGGGATTCTCCAGGCAAGAATTCTGGAGTGGGTTGCCATGACCTCCTCCAAGGGATCTTCTCAACCCAGGGATCAAACCCAGGTCTTCCACAATGCCAGTGGATTCTTTACTGCCTAAGCCACCAGGTGCATACTTGGGGTCTAGTTAAGTCTTCTGATTCTTTATAATACATTATGTTTTACTCAATTCATTGTGATTGGGTTTCTAATCCTTGGTCAGATCATATCCTTGCCTTTTCCTTGAATTGTTTTCTGTAGATTTTCTTTATCTTTTAAAGAAGAACATAAGTTTGAGGACAGTTAGATCTTGCTTTAGTCTCTCTGTGAGATCTCCAGTACTCTGAAGTTGATGTTGTTCAGTTGCTAAGTATTGTCTGACTTTGCAACCCCGTGGACTGCAGCACACCAGGCTTCCCTGTCCTTCACTGTCTCCCAGAGGTTGCTCAGGTTCATGTCCATTGAGTCAGTGATGCTATCTGTCTCATACTCTGCTGCCTTCTTCTCCTTTTTTACCTTCAGTCTTTCTCAGAATTAGGTCTTTTCCAGAGTCAGCTCTTTGCATCAGGTGGACCAAGTATTTGAATACGCTTCTAACTCTGAAGTTAGAAGACCCTGGAAAAAGACTTTTAGAATAAATACTAAAATACATATTTAAACTCTTTTCTTATGACTACAATCATTTCCTCATAGTGACTGTGCCATAGTTCTTGCAGAGTAAAAGTTCTCTTTGAAACTCTGGTAAAATCTATGACCACTCTATAGAAACATTCATATTACATACACACAGACAACTTTGCACATAATTTCAGAGGTTTTACAGTCTTTAGGAACCCTAGTAATGAATCCCAGTAGCCCAGGTTGGAAGTCTCAATTTTTCAAGAATAATTATATTTCTGTAAATATATTAATATCAGTATATCAATAATTTACTATAGGAATTTCTGTTTAGTAGAATCCTATAATGTTTTATTTTCTGGATTAAAGAAACTCTTCCGAAACACAAAGATGTTTTAAAATTTCTCCTTGTATGTTTCTGAATTTTTTGTATGCAACTTATTTAATAGTGATATTATAGAATTCTAAGCATGTATCAGATTTAAATTGCTTATATTTACTTGGCTATGAGGCTACCTCACCATGTGACTAGTCCAGGGACTGTAGTTATATCAATTTTTCATATGAGAAAAATTCCACTTACAGAGGAGAGTTTTTAAATTTAATATTAAATAATTAAAATCCACCCTCACATAGACATCTCAAATTAAGATTGTTTACATGCTTTTTTAATTAGCTGCAATTAAGAAGCTCTCTCAAAGCATTTAAGCCCAGAGGGAGCTTTGGTTGTGTTGATAGAATGACTCTTAACATACAAGAAGTTGCCTTGGTATTTGTGGAGGAGTTTCTTAATCAAAGACATGATGGGTACACTTTTGTTTTTACCACATGAGAAAACAGATGCGAGAATTTTTATTAGAGAAGGATGGATGAAAAGTTCTGCATGACAGTTAAGGACAGTAAGGTTTCTTTGCCCTCTCATTGTCTTTCCAAACTCTTTTCTCATTATAATAATCATAGTGATACCTAAGCCAGATCATGTCATTCCTTTGTTCAAAACGCTTCAATGTCATTGGCCTCCTGAGAGTAAATGCCGAGCACCTCCCATGTTGGTCAGGCCCTAGTGCCCTGCATGGTCAGCCTCCTGACCTCCAGTCAAAATTTCATCTTTATGGTTCTTTCTTCATCTCTATCTTCTAATCCTCTTGCTCCAGTTCATTTGGCTCCAAACACACTTGCTGTCTCCGCCTGGAATGTTCCTTGGATATTCACATGGCTTGTTACTTCATTTCTTTTCAATATTTGTTCACATACTGCTTTCCAGTTGGTCTTTCCCACATTGTCTTCCTTATCCTTTCCAGTCCCTTCTCCTTGATTCTGCTTTCCATACCCCACTTCCCTGCTTATTTTTCGCTCTGGCACTGGTGACCTCTGACATACTACATATTTTATCTGGTTAGTTTATTCCATCTTTTTCTGTTAAGTCGCTTCAGTTGTGTCCGATTCTGTGCGACCCCACAGACTGCCGGCAGCCCACCAGGCTTCCCCATCCCTGGGATTCTCCAGGCAAGAACACCGGAGTGGGTTGCCATTTCCTTCTCCAAACCATGAAAGTGAAAAGTGAAAGTGAAGTCGCTCAGTCGTGTCCGACTCTTGGCGACCCCATGGACTGCAGCCTACCAGCTCTTCCATCCATGGGATTTTCCAGGCAAAAGTACTGGAGTGGGGTGCCATTGCCTTCTCCGCATCTTTTTCTGCTAAAATATAAATTCCAAGAAGGCATGGATTTGACTGTTTGACCTTTTTTTTAAATCTGTCTGCACAACCTATAAGATTATCCAAAGTAGGGACTCTGTACAGATTTGTTGACTGATTTATGGATGAATAAATGAATGAAAAAGGTATAATGGGATTTTCTGATTAAATTACACTTTTGGTTTGTTAAGATTTTTTTCCTAAATGATTATTGTACTTCTTGAGTACTAGATGTTGTCTGTGCCTAAAAACTGCAAGAGAAACTCACTTTTAGCACAAACACTGGCCAATTCACTGCTTTATTTAGTTGTGGCTGAAACTCCTCTGGCTAAAGTAGAAACTTCACGAAATTTGGTAACAATAGTTGCTATAAACACTGTTTATGTATAAAGAAGAAGATAATTCAGTATGACCCCACTGTTCACAACTGAGCAAATAAACTTGCTAGAGAAATCAACACGTGTGAAAAAGTGATTAAGAATCTTAAGATAAAATGTAGAGTTTATGAATGATCTTGGTAAAGAAAATAGGCTTACTTTTTTTTTCTTTTTTTTAATCTGATTGTTGTTTTGTTGCTAAGTCCTGTTCAACTCTTTGGGACCCCATGGACCATAGCCACCAGGTTCCTCTGTCCATGGGCTTTCCCTGGCAAAAATACTGGAGTGGGCTGTCATTTCCTCCTCTAGGCGTTCTTCCAACTCAGGGATTGAACCCATGTCTCCTGCATTGGCAGGCAGATTCTTTACCACTGAGTTACCTGGGAAGCTGATCTAATCATTAAAAGCACAAACTGAAAATGCATGAGCTAGAAAGTGAAAGTAACTAAAAGATTGATTTCATGTTTAACAAAAATTTTAAGAAACTTAGATAAGAAAGGGTTGCAATATGTTTTGATTTCTGGGTGCTGGTTTTTCAGTGGAGAGAGGAGAGGCTCTGCTTTGTTGTTAGGAATTTTCTGCTGTTGGAGCAGTGTATGGCTTCCAAGGTGGTGCTAGTGATAGCTTATGGTGAACGGTGTCGGATTTGTGATCTCCAAAGGAGAGAATTTCTCCTCGAGGGCCCCGGACCCCTTTCTCCTCCTCAAGGGCCCCAGACTCCTTATCAGCCCACCTAAGAATTAATTCTCTCACTAGTGGTAAAGAATCTGCCTGCCAATGCAGGAAACACAGGAGATGCAAAAGAAACAAGTTCAATCCCTAGGTTGGGAAGATGCCCTGGAGGAGGAAATGGCAATCCACTATAGTATTCTTGCCTGAAAAATTCCATGGACAGAGGAGCCTGGCAGGCTATTGTTCATGGGGTCATGAAGAGTTAGACTCAACTGGGCATACACATGGAGCAACGTAAAAAGCAAATGATGATCAAGTTTCAGAAACAGTCCTCTTTGGTATACAGATTCCCTTTGGCTGGTCTTCCTTAACAACAGAATGCCATAAGCGATGGGAGAGGTCAAAGGCATCAAAGCTCTAACTTTGAACCATAACATGTTGTACATAAAACACATTTATCTCTTTCTTAATGTATTTGCAGGGATTCCTTGGGTTGTAGTGATTCTGTTTCTATATCCAGAAACTTAGAACATGAAGTCTGGCAGGAACATTGGAGGTTGACTGTGTGCCATGTGTGAGACAAAAGCCACTCCTGCAGCAGGAATGCTCAGTGGGCTGTCTTTCCTCTACAGTGGGTCTGTCAGACCCCAATCATTCTGCAGTTTTGTTGAGGGACTCAACTCGAAGTAACATGGATGTCTCAAAAAAAAGTGGCAACTTCAACTAATTTTGTTAGAAAAAAAAAAAAAGGCAGGGAATTTAATAGTACATGGGTAATCCTGGCAACCTCAGGGTAAGTCAAATGACCTTGTGGAATTTAATGTAAAATCCAGTGAGAAGAGAGATTTGCTTAGTTTGATTGGGGCTATTGTGATTTATTTAATTTCCATGTTCAGTTTTACACTCCAGGGATTTGCGAAGCTGTATCACAGCCATAATCTGTTGGTGATTATTCATATAAATGAGTTTATAGATCCTGCAAGGACAAGCTTTATATTTGTTTTCTGTGAGCAAATATTATCAAAATTACTGGCATGTGAAAGACTCTAGATCAGTGGTTAAACTGGTGAGACATTGAATTAAATTCTCTTTCTGTTTTGTAAAATACAAATGACAGATTATTAGGTCATTTAAATAAAGTAAGTGTGCTGATTTGTCAACACATTTCACTGCTCAGAATACTTAACAATAAATACATGATGTTCTAAATTTTAAGTGAATATAGAAGAGAAATAGCTCTTTTAACAAATAAAAATTCGCCTCACACCTAACATGGAATATTCAGCCTCTGAGTCTGTTTGCCAAAGTAGCGATGCGTTTCCTTTGAATACTTAGCTTTGAAGTTTAGCCATTCCTCCAAACTTACACCACACTGGCTGTCCTCTTGGCATTGCAGGTTATCCTTATTCATTATAAAATAAGTCAACTGATATTCATTGGTATTCATTTTGGAACTTTGTTGTTGTTCAGTTCCTCAGTCATGTCCAGCTCTTTGTGACCCCATGGACTGCAGCATGCCAGGCTTCCCTGGCCTTCACCATTTCTCAGAGCTTGCTCAAACTCATGTCCATTGAGTCGGTGATGCTGTCCTACCATCTCATCCTCTACCATCCCCTTCTCCTTCTGCCTTCAATCTTTCCCAGTATCAGGGTCTTTTCCAATGAGTTGGCTCTTCACATCAGGTGGCCAAAGTATTGGAGTTTCAGCTTCTGCATCAGTCCTTCCAATGAACACCCAGGACTGATCTCCTTCAGAATGGACTGGTTGGATCTCCTTGCAGTCCAAGGGACTCTCAAGAGTCTTTTTCAATACCCCAGTTCAAAAGCATCAATTCTACGGCACTCAGCTTTCTTAACCATCCAACTCTCACATCCATACATGACCACTGGAAAAACCATAGCCTTGACTAGATGGACCTTTGTTGGCAAAGTAATGTCTCTGCTTTTCCATATGCTATCTAGGTGGATCATAACTTTACTTACAGGAGTAAGCGTCTTTTAATTTCATGGCTGCAGTCACCATCTGCAGTGATTTTGGAGCCCAAAAAAATAAAGTCTGACACTGTTTCCACGGTTTCCCCATCTATTTCCCATGAAGTGATGGGACCAGATGCCATGATCTTCGTTTTCTGGATGTTGAGCTTTAAGCCAACTTTTTTACTTTCCTCTTCACTTCCATCAAGAGGCTTTTTAGTTCCTCTTCACTTTCTGCAATAAGGGTGGTGTCATCTGCATATTTAAGGTTATTGATATTTCTCCTGGCAATCTTGATTCCAGCTTGTGCTTCATCCAGCCCAACATTTCTCGTGATGTACTCTGCATATAAGTTAAATAATCAGGGTGACAATATACAGCCTTGACGTACTCCTTTTAGTATTTGGAACCAGTCTGTTTTTCCATGTCCAGTTCTATCTGTTCCTCAGGAGACAGGTCAGGTGGTCTGATATTCCCATCTCTTTCAGAATTTTCCACAGTTTATTGTGATCCACACAGTCAAAGGCTTTGGCATAGTCAATCAAGCAGAAATAGATGTTTTCCTGGAACTTTCTTG
>SJYQ01000591.1:381636-411707 GCA_006410935.1 Redunca redunca | reverse complement strand
TGATGGGACCAGATGCCATGATCTTCGTTTTCTGGATGTTGAGCTTTAAGCCAACTTTTTTACTTTCCTCTTCACTTCCATCAAGAGGCTTTTTAGTTCCTCTTCACTTTCTGCAATAAGGGTGGTGTCATCTGCATATTTAAGGTTATTGATATTTCTCCTGGTAATCTTGATTCCAGCTTGTGCTTCATCCAGCCCAGCATTTCTCGTGATGTACTCTGCATATAAGTTAAATAATCAGGGTGACAATATACAGCCTTGACGTACTCCTTTTAGTATTTGGAACCAGTCTGTTTTTCCATGTCCAGTTCTATCTGTTCCTCAGGAGACAGGTCAGGTGGTCTGATATTCCCATCTCTTTCAGAATTTTCCACAGTTTATTGTGATCCACACAGTCAAAGGCTTTGGCATAGTCAATCAAGCAGAAATAGATGTTTTTCTGGAACTTTCTTGGTTTTTTGATGATCCAGCGGATATTGGTAATTTGATCTCAGGTTCCTCTGCCTTTTCTAAAACCAGCTTGAACAGCTAGAAGTTCATGGTTCTCCTATTGTTGAAGCCTGGCTTGGAGAATTTTGACCATTGCTTTACTAGCGTGGGAGATGAATGCACTGTGCAGTATTTGGAGCATTCTTTGGCATTGCCTTTCTCAAGGATTGAGATGAAAACTGACCATTTCCAGTCCTGTGGCCACTGCTGAGTTTTACAGATTTGCTGGCATATTGACTGCAGCACTTTCACAGCATCATCTTTAGGATTTGAAATAGCTCCACTAGCTTTTTTCATAGTGATGCTTCCTAAGGCCCACTTGACTTTGCATTCCAGGATGTCTGGCTCTAGGTTAGTGATCACACCATCGCTATTTAACACCATCGTGATTATCTGGGTCATGAAGATCTTTTTTTGTACAGTTCTTATTTGTATTTATACCCCCTCTTCTTAAGTTCTTCTGCTTCCATTATGTCCATATCATTTCTGTCCTTTATTGAGCCATCTTTGCATGAATTGTTCTCTTGCTATTTCTGATTATCTTGAAGAGATCTCTAGTTTTTCCCATTCTATTGCTTTCCTCTATTTCTTTGCACTGATCACTGAGGAAGGCTTTCTTATCTCTCTTTGTTATTCTTTGGAACTCTGCATTCAAATGGGAATATGTTTCCTTTTCTCTTTTGCTTTTGGCTTCTCTTCTTTTCACACCTATTTGTAAGGCCTACTCAGACCTTGCTTTTTTGCAGTTCTTTTTCTTGGGGATGGTCTTACTCCAGTCTCCTGTACAATGTCATGAGCCTCTGTCCATAGTTCATCAGGCACTCTGTCATTCAGATAGTCCCTTAAATCTATTTCTCACTTCCACTGTATAATTGTAAGGGATTTGATTTAGGTCATACCTGAATGGTCTAGTGATTTTTCCCTGTTTTCTTCAATTTAAGTCTGAATTTGGCAATAAGGAGTTCATGATCTGAGCCACAGTAGGCTCCTGGTCTTGTTTTTGCTGACTGTATAGAGCTTCTATATTCTTTGGCTGCAAAGAATATAATCAGTCTGATTTTGGCATTGACCGTCTGCTGATATCCATGTGTAGAGTCTTCTCTTGTGTTGTTGGAAGAGGGTGTTTGCTATGACCAGTGTGTCCTCTTGGCAAAGTTGATTAGCCTTTGCCCTACTTCACTTTGTACTACAAGGCCAAATTTGCCTGTTACCCCGGTTTTTTCTTGACTTCCTACTTTTACATTCCAGTCCCCTATAATGAAAAAGACATCTTTTGGGGGAGTTAGTTCTAAAAGGTCTTGTAGGTCTTCATAGAACCACTCAACTTTAGATTATTCAGCATTACTGGTCGGGACATAGGCTTGGATTACTGTGAGACTGAATGGTTTGCCTTGGAAATGAACAGAGGTCATTTGTCTTTTTGAGACTGCGTCCAAAGTACTGCATTTGGAACCCTTTTGTTGACTATGATGGCTACTCCATTTCTTCCGAGGGATTCTTTTCCACAGTAGTAGATATAATGGCTGTCTGAGTTAAATTCACCCATTCTAGTCCATTTTAGTTCGCTGATTCCTAAGATGTCAGTATTTACTCTTGCAATCTCCTATTTGACCACTTCCAATTTGCCTTGATTCATGGACCTAACATTCCAGGTTCCTATGCAATATTGCTCTTTACAGCATCAGAGCTTGTTTCTATCACCAGTCACATCCACAACTGGGTGTTCTGGTGTACAAGGTTCTGTTTGTGTCCTCCAAGAGTCTATTTCCCAGTCCTGTGTAAGTTCTGGAAGCTCTGTGGTGGGGTTAATGGTGACCTCCGAGAGAGCTTTGCCATACCCAAGTCTGCTGCACCCAGATCCCCTATCCCTGAGGCAGTCCACTGCTGACCAGCACCTCCAGAAGAGACACTCAAACACAGTTCTGTCTCAGTCTCCATGGGGTCCCTGGGTCCTGGTGTGCACAAGGCTTGTTTGAGTCCTCTTAGCATCTCTGGTGGGAATGGTCTTTGATTATAAATGTGAATCCCCCCTTCTACCATCTTGCTGGGGCTTCTCCTTTGCCCTTGGACGAGGGGTATCTCCTCACAGCCACTCCAGTGCCTACCATCTTACTGGGGTTTCTCTGTCTTTGGACGTGGGTTATTTCCTCATGGCCAGACCAGTGAAGCGCAGCTGCCACTCCTGACCTTTGATGTGGGGTATCTCTTTATGACTGTTCCAGCAAAGTGCAGCCATGACTCCTGACCTTGGCATGGGGTATCTCCTCTCAGCCACTCCAGCACTGCACAGCCGTCCACACCGAAGGGTAGAGGCAAAATATTTTTTCCTCTCCTACAGAACTGAGATCAAAGACCGAGTCAGGAAAACCAGTGATTATTATACAACATAGTGTGATCCAAGATATAATAAAGGGAAACTTCTGGGAGACATTTGATCCCTACCACATTTGTTGGGAAAGGGTAGAATCAGAGAAGGCTTCTTAAGAAAGTGCTTCTGAAAGTACTTTAGAAATACTTTGGAAGGATTGTATCCATTTGCCTTGTGATTTAAATAAAGGAAGTTTAAGACATGGGTGTATCAGGAAAATTGGAAATAATTTTGATGTGATTTATTGTGAATGGGAAAAATGCAGTCAAAATTGAAAAGAAATAACCCCCAAAGAGGACAAACTGGATTAAAATGAAAGGAAACATGAATAGTTTGAAGATAAATGCAGTGACAATTTACATTGCTACCCTATAGGGTAAGAAAATGAAACTCACTGGGGCCTTTCATCATTAAGCTGGAAAGTGAAATGAGTAATTGCCAGAATAAGTATGGTTCATCTTCTGCAAGTAAGGAGAGGGTGAAATGGTGATTTGAAAAGAACATCCTAAAGTAGTAGTTGATGGGACAGAAGGAAGGGATCTTCTGTCTCTAATTGGTAGAGTGGTTTGTCTTGCCTCAAGTGCCCAAAATGATAAGAAAAGGCATGCTATGTAAAGTTCAATCAATCTGAGACATTTTCAAAAATTAAACCTGCTTTTAAAAATGGGTAAATGGCCTTTGCTTCTTACTAATGAATTGATATTAATTATACCACAGTGTGTTAATATTTCCCAGTTTATTTTTTAAGAAATAAAGTATTTTTTAAATGTGCGTCTTAAGCATATTTAAAAGACATTACATCTGGGATTGTTTAATGCTGCAATGAAAAGAGCTGGCAGCTGGATCCTTCTAGCAGATATTCAGCTGCCTTTTCTTCTCTGTAAGTGCAGAACCAAAGATAGGGATTACTTTTATAAATATGTAATTATGATTCTTTTTCAGATTCTGATTAATAATTCATCCCCAACTCCTATAACATTATGTTCTGAATGTTAAACAACTGGATGAGTCAAAATTTGATATTTAAGGAGATTAAGGAGAATATTGTGCATATATTTTAGTTTTCATAGCTGCCTTGTAGAATACTAGGAGAGTATAATTTGAAATAAATTTGCTTCTCATACTGAAGCCACATATCTATGATTTTCACTCAAGAAAATTCATTGTTATCTATGGCTTTAATACTCATAGGGACTATATGACATGGTCCTGGTCCAAAACAAGGATGCTTATTTGAACCAGAAAGCAGAGCTAGGAAGAGTGTGTTCTTCCCTCTCCTCTTTTATTAACATGGAATCTGAAGTCTACTTTAAATTTACATGACATAACAGAGTGATTCAAAGGGAATTCCTTAATTCAAATCGGAGTCCAGTCTCTTGAAAGTTGGAAAAAATTTGGGTAAAAATGTATAGGATCTCTCCTTGTTTCTACTGTAAATAGAAAAAGTAAACATCCTCCCCTCAAAGAGCTATTATAAAGGATAAATGAAATATTATTTCTAAAGCATTAAGTATAGTGTCTTGTGTGTAATATGAATGAACCTATTGAACCTTAGCTATTTTAGTTATTATTCAAGAAGGCATGCAATGGAGTAAAGTGTGTGTGTGTGTGTGTGTGTGTGTGTGTGTGTGTGTGTGTGTGTTTTGTTAAAGGAAAATTATTCTGACACTTGTTCATGGTAAGAAAGAGTTACTCAAACTACTATAATAAGGGCATTGCAGTGGGAGAGATTGGGCTCAACTCCAAATACAGCAAATATAGCTGGGGATTGATAGCCGATGTGCAATGTGGGGTTCAATGGATAAAAATTTCTGTGTGGAGACATCATGGGTAGGAGAATTCTTGCTAAATTGTCCTAATAGGATTCTTGCTAAAGACAGGCTAAGGATTCAGACATCAAAGATGGGAGAGGAAAAAATTGATGAGGTATCAACAATGAAGGATTCTCTGAACTGACTTCTTGGGATTCTTTGTGAAGACTGGGCCAATGGGCAGGCCAAAGACAATAGGGGTGGGGGAGTAGAGGGCTAGTCAAAAGGAGGGCTCAGAAAGTCTGTGAAGTTTGGTCCAGAAGTCTTTGTCGGTGTGTGTGTGAATGTGTACGTACAATGGTGGTGAAGACCAGGGCAAAGGAAAACGTGGATCCTTTTGTCCAAAACGATTTGAAGATAGCAAAAAAAAAAAAATGGCATTAAACCAAAACTGGGCCCCACTAAGCCTGTAACCTGAGCTACTCTATAGGTTGCGATCCATAGCGCTGAACCAAGGCGGGAGCAGTAGACAGCATGAAGACCCATTTTAAATAAAAAGCCTGAGAAATACAATTATTTGCATGAAGTTATAGAAATGGAAGTTTCCTAACGTTTTCTTGGTTGTGTTTCTGCATCAATTAACTGCCTTCAATGATTACTGGGGAAAAACTAAAAGAAATCAATGTAGGGGAGAACCAAGTACATAATGAAGACTATAATCATTTTATGTGAATTCAGCATTTTAAGAAATGTTTCTCTGTATTAGGGCCCAGTTTTCAGTCAGAATCTGTGTTTTGAGACTTCAAATTTTTAGAGTATCTAAGAAAATTTAGAAAAATATCACTTACTTGTTTTTATGTTTTACTTTAATCTTGTTATGGCTTCCCCTGGTGCATGAAGAATAGAATTCAAACATCTTACTAGTGTTTACAAGGTTGTACTAGTTAGGCTTGGGCTTACTAGGTGGCTCACTGGTAAAGGATTCATCTGTCAGTGCAGGAGACAGGAGATGTGGATTTGATCCCTGGATTAGGAAGATCCCCTGGAGATGGAAATGGCAACCCACTCCAGTATTCTTGCTTGGAGAATCCCTTGGACAGAGGAGCCTCAAGGGCTATAGTCCAGGAAATCATAAAGAGTCAGACACAACTGAGAAACTGAGTGTGCGTGTGTGCACGCACGCATGCATGCATGCACACACACACGCACACACACACTACTTAGGATAGTGTCAGCTCTATAAGACAAAACCCCTCTGTGGTTAACACAGTTAATCTGTTCAGGTGATCATAAGTTTCAAAGAGAATGAAACTGAAAAAAATGTCATTCTGTTTCTTACTAAATTTACCAACCCCGATTCAAAGAACAGATGAGCCTCTTCCAAAATTTACTTGTATATCTTTAGCATATCAAAGCTATGGTTTTGCTGTTGTTGTTTTTCAGTTGCTAAATCATGTCAAACTCTTTGTGACCCCCCGGACTACAGCAAACAAGGCTCCTCTGTCCTTCACTATCCCCCAGAGTTTGCTCAAGCTTATGTCCATTGAGTCAGTGATACCATCTAACCATCTCATCCTGCATGGACCCCTTCTCCTCCTACCTTCAATCTTTTCCAGCATCAGGGGCTTTTCCAATGAGTTGGCTTTTCACATTAGGTGACCAAAGTATTGGAGCTTCAGCTTTTGCATCAGTCCTTTCAATGAACATTTGACTATATGAACCGTTGTTGGCAAAGTAATATTTCTGCTTTTTAATATGCTATCTAGGTTTGTCATAGCTTTTCTTTCAAGGAGCAAGTGTCTTTTAATTTCACGGCTGAAGTTACCATATTCAGTGATTTTTGGAGCCCAAGAAAATAAACTCTGCCACTGTTTTCATTTTCCCCTGTCTATTTGCCATGAAGTGATGGGACCAGATGCCATGATCTTAGCTTTTTCAGTATTGAGCACTGAGTCAGCTTTTTACTCTCCCCTTTCACCTTTATCAAGAGGCTCTTTAGTTCCTCTTTACCTTCTGCCATTAGAGTGGTATCATCTGCATATCTGAGGTTGTTTATATTTCTTCTGGCAATCTTGATTCCAACTTGTGATTCATCCAACCTGGGTATTTCACATGATATACTCACACTTATGGCAGAAAGTGAAGAGGAACTAAAAAGCCTCTTGATGAAAGTGAAAGTGGAGAGTGAAAAAGTTGGCTTAAAGCTCAACATTCAGAAAACGAAGATCATGGCATCTGGTCACATCACTTCATAGGAAATAGATGGGAAAACAGTGGCAGATTTTATTTATGGGGGCTCCAGAATCATTGCAGATGGTGATTGCAGCCATGAAATTAAAAGACGCTACTCCTTAGAAGGAAAGTTATGACCAACCTAGATAGCATATTCAAAAGCATTACTTTGCCAACAAATGTCCGTCTAGTCAAGGCTACGGTTTTTCCAGTAGTCATGTATGGATATGAGAGTTGGACTGTGAAGAAAGCTGAGCACTGGAGAATTGATGCTTTTGAACTGTGGTGTTGGAAAATACTCTTGAGAGTCCCTTGGACTGCAAGGAGATCCAACCAGTCCATTCTAAAGGAGATCAGTCCTGGGTGTTCTTTGGAAGGAATGATGCTAAAGCTGAAACTCTAGACTTTGGCCACCTCATGCAAAGAGTTGACTCATTGGAAAAGACTCTGATGCTGGGAAGGATTGAGGACAGGAGGAGAAGGGGACGACAGAGGATGAGATGGCTGGATGGCATCACTGACTCGATGAACGTGAATCTGAGTAACCTCCGGAAGTTGGTGATGGACAGGGAGGCCTGGAGTGTTGCAATTCATGGGGTCGCAAAGAGTCAGACACGACTGAGCAACTGAACTGAACTGAAATGAACTCTGCATATAAGTTAAATCAGTAGGGTGACAATATACAACCTTGAAGTACTTCTTTCTCAATTTGGAACCAGTTCATTGTTCCATGTCTGGTTCTAACTATTGCTTCTTGACCAGCATACAAATTTCTCATGAGGCAGGTAAGGTGGTCTGTTATTTCCATCTCTTTAAGAATTTTCCAGTTTGTTGTATTCCACAGAGTCAAAGACTTTAGTATAGTCAATGAACCAGAAGTGAATATTTTTCTGAATTCTCTTGCTTTTTCTATGACCCAATGGATGTTGGCAATTTGATCTCTGGTTCCTCTGCCTTTTCTAAGTCCAGCTTGTACATCTGGAATTTTTCAGTTCACGTACTGCTGAAGCCTAGCTTACTGATAAAGTGAAAGTGAAAGCCACTCAGTTGTGTCTGTCTCTTTGTGACCCCATGAGCTATACAGTCCATGGAATTCTCCAGGCCACTGGTGTGTCTTCAGCAAATCTAGCTTTTGGTTACTTACTTAATTTAGCATTGTTGGTCTCTGCTTCACCCAGCCCATTCCTTGGCTTAGTGCATCAGTACAATAGAGTATAGGGTTTATTTGCTCACCTAACTTCAGGTATACAGTGTCATAGCAGAACTAGTTGCAGCAGTTCCAGATGACAAATCTTTATGCCACTTTGTTCAGAAAAAGAGTAAGAACTTCTTCAGGTAGTTATCTCAGGTCATCAAGAAATATGCTCCCTATAAATATCTCCTCACTTTTGTTGAGGTATGCAGATCATGTTCCCATTACTGAACCAATCACTGTGGCTAGAGGCATGCAGTTACCCTCAATAAATCAAGACTTTCCCTTGATTTCCCACCCCAGAAGCATCTTCTGAAACACAGGAGCTACTTGGAGGTGAAGCAGATACTCAACAACTTGCCAGGATAGTTGGGAGTAGGGAAAAAAAGGAGTCAAAAGTGACTTCTAGTTGTATTTGCAAGAGTAAGTGGAAAAAAAAAAAAGAGTAAGTGGAAGATGCTGTCAGTGAAGAGCAGGTCAAGGAACAAATCAAATAATTAAAAAGCCAGCATATTGGAAGCTTCTCTATGTAACTGTGTGGGAATTGAAATACCAGTTATGACACAGGTAGTTATTTCTGGGTGCATCAGTGAAGCAGGGTCTTAAGTTTCATGAAATAAAAAGTTCATCTCTGCCACCTTCTCCAGTCTGTGAATTATTGTGATAAGGGAGTGGAAGTGGGTGGTACAGAGATGGAGTGGGTTTTAAGAAAATTGAAGGAGCAAGAAGAATACCTATCCCACCTCCAAAGACAGTAATGTGAAGAGTAGGAAAGAAAAGCCACTGCCATGTACAGGCAATGTCTTCAAGGCAGAGCTAGGTGTCAGTTAGAGCAGCTAATGGGAGATTTAGAGGAAAATCTGTAAAGAAAGATATTTGCATATGAAAAGCCATGGGTTTCATAGGCCTCTACTGATGCCTTGTTTTTATTCCAGGCCAACTCTAGTCTATCGGGGCTCTCAGTACATATGAGCCCAGTGTATACTTCCCCCCCAAAAATGCACACATGGATCCTTCACTGTTTCTCTGCATACTTATCTGCAATATGCATGGTACAGGAGACAGCACTCAGGTACCTGCTCAGCTCTCGCTGATTTATGCAGAGAATGCATGCCGTGTTGGATTCAGGACTGTACCAAAGCCAAGGCTTCCCTAAGACAATTTTTCCATAGTCTGTGTGCAGAGCAGTGGGATCCTAATTTTTATATTCTTGAATATCTCCTGAATTATTCTTGGATACCTGCTGAAGCTGAAACTCCAATACGTTGGCTACCTGATGTGAAGAACTGACTCATTTGAAAAGATCCTGATGCTGGGAAAGATTGAAGGTGGCAGGAGAAGGGGACGACAGTGGATGAGAAGGTTGGATGACATCACCAACTTGATGGACATGAGATTGAGGAAACTCTGGGAGTTGGTGATGGACAGGGAAGCCTGGCATGCTGCAGTCTATGGGGCCACAAAGAGTCAGACACGACTGAGTGACTGAATTGAACTAGTTATCTCCAAGGGGTAGATATACTATATCTAATCTACCCTTCCAGCTTTTCCTACTCTATCAGCCCCTCTCTTCATGTCTTGACCTTAAGCAAAACAGTGAAAACAGTTACATCTCACTCTTAATCTGTCAGTTCTTTTCTACTCCAAGCTCTACCATCCCTTCCCCCAAAACACATACAGTAGCTGACTGCAAAGGAAGGTTTTTTCCCCATAGTTTCTATTCCTTTGAAGTGGATCGCTTTCTATAATACATGTTACTTCTTCTCTCTTTTAGGCCAAAAGTCTCTTATCCCATCCCTTATGATACAAAGGGAAGGGAGCAAGAAGGGAAAATACAGAAGGGAAAATCTGTATGAAAACAAAGATAAAATAACCTGGAAGATTTTGAAGATATCATCACCATCACATACCTTTCTAGAAAGCACATCCACATATAAAGCAAAATATACTCATTTTCATAAAAGTTGATCTAAAAGTAGCCCTGTAGGACAATGTTTTGTTGCCGTATTTCTGCCTTTACCTAAAAGTATGTAAAATATATAAAATTTTTCACCCAAATGGAGCAATTCTCCCTGCCTATCATCCCTGTAGTTTGAATTACTTAGATTTTATGATATCCATTTATTGTTTCCCTTTCTTTGTTTTTCATCATCTGTGGATAAATATTTCTTACTGTTACAGTGACTTCCTGGCATTTTATCTGCATGAGTGGGCTGAATAACATATACAAAAATAGGGAAAGAAAACACATGTGCTTGGGAGTCCAATGATGTTTTAATTGTTTGCTGCTGACTTTCTGGTTAATTGGGAGACAGTCAATTTGTTTGTTGAAGAAACAGCCACTCAGTGTTTACACAGAAACATGAGCGCTCTCTCAGCCACTTACTTCCCAGAAATATTGTTTCCCTTGTCAGCAAATGGAAAAGGTTAATCCAGATAATCTCTAGGGTCCACTTTGGCTCTTTGGTCTATGAGCTGAATGTTTACCGTTTTTCTCTAAATGTTTATAAACCATGAGTTTATAAAATTAATTTATTGCTGACCTAAAGCCATAGACTTCATTATATATAAATATGCAGGCAAGAATGCTTTTACCTCTGTTTCTTCTCCCCTCCTTTTTAATTTTGTGGGAAGGATTACTTTGTAACTCCCTTCCCCCCTCTTCTATGGATACCTTACCTCCAGCACACACTCAGGACATATTTGTTAATTACACCCCATTTATCTACTTCTGTGCATCTCTGAGATGAAGAGAAACAACAAAACTAAGGTTTTATTCCTGTCATTGCCTCCTGAAGGGTCTACTGAGGGAAGCTGGAGGCAGTTGCCCTTTCTGAGTCAGGCCAGGAGCCTTTGAATGCTGCCCTCGAGCTGCACACCTACCAAGAGTTCATACACGATTCATTTACCTGAAAGACTGGAACATACTGATATTTAAAGGTTAATAGACTGATGTGACTTATGAAAACTAGGCTTGCCCCTCGCAAAGTGTGGCAGGAGAGCACTGAGCGGAATATACTGATATGAGATTGGGGTGGGGGGTGTCTCCAAACCAGGTTCTCAGAGCAGGTGGTACCCAGAGACAAGAAAGACTGACAAGTCTGGAATTGGCCACAGGACATTCATGACGGTCTCAGGTGACTGGATAGCATCTTGCAGTTCGCCATGGGTCTTTCTTTAATGATATGTAAATGACAGTAACACTCCTATTCCCTCAAGTTTCCCATGAGTTCACATTAAGAACTCCCATTGGGGGCAGTTAGATATTGTGGGAAATAGACTAGGCAGGCAGCTGCTTTCCCTTGTGGAAGTCTCAGAAGACTTTGTTCCAGTAATAACTGATCATTTTAAAAAGTTGGGAGTCAGGATTCCCTGAGAAGAGGTAGGATTCCAAAGAGAGAGCTAGAGCATTTTCAGAGCTCCGGGCTGAAAGCTACTCGCTGCTCTTGCCAGAAGCTCTGAGCCACCTTGATGGTGATTATCTGGTGACATTTTCACAAGCTGTCAGTGACCGTTGTGCCTGAGTGGTCCTGCTGAAGGTTAATGGGGTTTAATTGCTCTCTGTGGCGGGAAGTTGTGGGGATGCTTGAGGGTGGAGAGTGGTTCAAGAGGTATTGGGTGGATGGGGAGGAATCAAATTATAAATTCATTTACAGAGTGGGATGGTTCTATTTGAAATAACCCTAAACATTTCAAATGTCCCCTAAAATATTTTAAACTAAAAATTGTACCAGGTTTTGCTTTGTATTTGGTGAATTTTTGAGGGTTTCTTGCTGCTAAGGGCTGGGGAAGATGCCTGCATCAGCTGTGCTTCCATGATTTAGCCAAGAAACAAGGCTGAGTGGTCCAGCATGTACTTCTTCATGAACCCTACTGCACCACTTTTGGCATTTCAATCTATTTTAGCACCCAAGTGGAATGAGTGTGACAGTCCCATTGGTGTCCCTAGGGAATTTCTATCTCTGTCAGGAGAACAGATCTTGCCCACTAAAGCACAAAGTGAATTTAGCATGTGACATTGTCAGCAATCTCTATGTGATCCTGCGTTAGAGGAAAATAGAGTGAAGCAAAGGATATTTTTGTAGAAGTCACTCACTGTTGCATTCCTTGTGTGAGTGTGTGCTTCCTGCATGACTGAGAACTGCAATATCAGTCTCCATGTTGGGTAAATGGAGGCAAAGAGGTTTTTCCTAAACTGTGTGTGTTAACGTTGCTTAAAATGGGACAAAGACACACAAGCTTTTTCTCTTTGTTCTCCTTCTCTGCTTTTCTGATTGGTAATACAAGCTCTGGCAAGTCCAATTTGTTTATTCATTTTTCATTCTTAACTGTGTAGTTGAAACCTTAAATATTGTGGGAAATGAGCCATACTTTCTGAGCACCAGTCCCTTTAGGACTAAGCTCTATTCTGAGGTATAGGGAGATGTGAAATCTAGATGGAAACCCTGGGCTGTATTTTTTAAATGGCTAAAAATATCCCTGAGCACACACCATGGAAATTGCCTAAATGTTGTTAAAAACTAGATAATAGGCCCAAAATGGAGTTCCTTAAACTAAACCCCATATCACCAAACCAAGACTTTCAGCTCTTTCAGAAATGGAATTTTAAACTGGTTGATCACAAATTGCCTAATTAGCACTAGTTAGGTAATCTGCTTGATATACCCCTGTAAACCCCAAAGGGAAATAACTGCAATAATCAGTCCACCTTTTTGCCTACTATTACTTCCTTTTATTCTACTTTCTTCTGCCTATTAAACTCTTTTGGAACTCCTTTTTATCTAGTGGATTGAATGATTCCTAATGTGTGTCAGTTTTTGCTCAAATAAACTCTTAAAATTATAATATATCCCAGCTATCCATTAACAGTATAAACCAAAATCACTACTTGGTTTAAAATTTAGAAATACCAGTTTAGCAAATAGAAGAAACACATTCAGTATTTATTTCATGTCTGAGAAAAATTACACATATTCTTTAGAAAGCTGTCTTTATAAAATATATCCTGATGTTAAAAAAGAAACTTGATATTTATGTAATAGTCTGTTTACCACACATTCTCTGAATTTTTATTTTAACTGCAACAAGTATCATTATAGTTTTTGAACTAGTTTTAGCATAATAATTTTGTTATTTGTCAAAAACCTTTATAAATAAGATATCTTGAAAGGAAGCAATGACAATAATAAGAGTAATTAAGCTTCTACTTTGAGACATAAAATGCTACATGTAGCAACTCTGAGCATTCCCCCATGACTCCATGCTGTACACCTGCCAGACGATGTCAAGATTAAGTTGGAGTGTGCTGTTCTGGGATATAATAAGAATATTGTCTAGAGGCTGCTTCTAGAGCACTATCAACATTTCTTTAAATTTAGAGTAGAATTTTATGAGGAAAGTGAAATCATATCTTAGATATGACTTTAGGACTATCTGACTATAATGTTCCTGTTCTGCCTTATAAATTATAATTTTCATATTCATCCCCTTCATCATTTTTGCTATGAGGGTCATGGATTTGGAATCAATGAATTTGGAAGTCAACCTCCTACTTTGAATCTATTTTCAAAGGAATTGCTGCAGTGTGAGTGACATGAAAGTCATATATATTATATCTCTTGATGCAAATCCATTTTAAAATGTCCTGGAAGAGCAAGATTCAGATTTTTTAAAGTTGGATTCCAAGGGCCTTTGTCTGATTCAGTTCTAGTCATTTGTTAAACTCATTTGATTCCTGTATATATGTACATATAAAACCATATACTTGTAATAAATTCTATCCTATAATTCTAGAAAAAGCTCATCTTCCTATAATAATTTATTTTTATTTTGTAACCTTTAAAACTTGAATATATTTCTACATGAAGTCACATATGAAGTATAATAAACATCTCTGATCTCACCGTAAGAACTACAAGTTCTTCCCAATAATGTATCTTAGTATGTTAATCACTCAGTTGTGTCCGATTCTTTGCCTCACTGTGGCCTTTAGCTCTCCAGGCTCCTCTGTCCATGGAATTCTCCAGGCAAGAATACTGGAGAGGGTAGCCATTCCCTTCTCCAGGGGATCTCTCCAACCCAGGGATTGAACCTGTGTGTGCCCTGCACTGCAGGCAGATTACTTACCATTTGAGCCACCAGGGAAGCCTCACAAGTTCCTCCAACTCTCATCTAACTTCAACCACTCTTCAAGTTTCAGGTGAAATGTCACTTCCCCAGCAAGACATTCCCTCACCTCTCAATGGAAATCAATTCCTTCTCTTACAATAGCACATTTTCCCCATACTATTTCTCACACTTTGTAACTATGGATCTCTAATACTTCTCAAATGTAAGCTCCTTGAGGATGGAGACTGTGTCCTCACAGATCATTCACAGTAAATATGGTGAGAAATGTTCCCACCTAACAAGTGGTATGAGGTAGAGGAGAGAGATCACCTTTATAATGACAAAGAGAAGACTATCATATGTGGAGGGTGTAAATGATAAATATTGAGACTATTTTAGTGCAATGGCAATAGTTGGGATAAAGGCCAGATTTAATAGATATAGCACCGAACAGTGGTTAAAAAAAAAAGTAGACACAGGTACTATAAACTGCTTGTTCTAATCAAAGGGAAGGACGATTGTGTCTATTAGGACAATATATTGGTAGCAGTGGACTAGGAAGACGATAAGGTCATGGGTAGTTTCTCATCAATTTCCTCTTCTATCTAAGCAGATTCAAGATTTTACTGAAACAAGACCTTTTAATGGCCTATTGGCTTTTGTCAGATCCCACTTGTTCTCTGCTATATGGTTATCTTATCAGAGAGACAGCTTTTAAAAATAGCAACACATGGAACTCATATTTTTTTCTATGACTATATCTTTCTTAGGAAAACAGCTAATTAAAAGAAAACATGCAAAAAGATACATATCATTTATTTTTACATTAAATATGGATTTCCTTATTTTAAAACATGTTTAGTGTGAATGACAGAGAAGGCACTGGCACCCCACTCCAGTACTCTTGCCTGGAAAATCCCATGGATGGAGGAGCCTGGTAGGCTGCAGTCCATGGGGTCACTAAGAGTTGGACACAACTGAGCAACTTCACTTTAGCTTTTCACTTTCATGCATTGGAGAAGGAAATGGCAACCCACTCCAGTGTTCTTGCCTGGAGAATCCCAGGGACAGAGGAGCCTGGTGGGCTGCCGTCTATGGGGTCGTGCAGAGTCGGACACGACTGAAGTGACTTAGCAGCAGCAGTGTGAATGATCTGCTTTTCTTCATGTAGTCAGTGTACACATCTCTAAAGAAACAGATTCTGTAAATTAATCCTGCAGTGATGGAACTGTATGAATTGTCTGCGCCTTCACTTTTAGTTCCAGTCTAACCACTTTAGTCTGGTACAGTGGTGCCAGTGCCTAATAAATCTACTTGGCTCATGGAGGAATTCATTTAGCAGCGCTGGCCTCATTCACAGTTATTTAAGTACTTAGAATCAAGATTTCAACTAGCTAAGTTGCTGTAGTTGCTTCTTGTTAAAATTGAAGAAAAATCTGATTTGCTTTCATCCTTTATTGGTTAGGCCTGAGCTATATCCTTTGAAATCGACATTTCTTATGTAGAGACTGACTGTTCAGAGCTTCATGTTAAGTGCACAAGTGGACCCGAAAAGAAATGCTATGAATAGACATAGATTTGCAGGCAGGACCACGTATAGTCTCTTCCAAACAGACTGAGGGCCCTTTAAATCAATAGACCCATTGGTTTCCTCCAGTTGGTATGGAAACACATATAGGTAGGGCTGCTTCTATTGTTAAATTCTATTGTTGCTAACAAAACCCATGCCTGTTAGTTTCTTGAATAAGCTCTGGTATTTTACAAAGAAATGCATTCTTTGGCTTGGGTCATAAAAGACTTTCTTGGTATGTAGTGAAAGATACATTTACCAAGGTGTTTTATTACTCCATGGTTGGAATTAATCTCTCCCCGCTTTATGCTTCCTTAGCACATTGTAAGTACCTCTATTACAGCAGTTATCACCATCTGCCTCCATTCAGAGTTGTTAATGTGCATTTTTAGATTATGAGCTCTTGAAGGGCAAGGACCATGCCTTTCTCATTTTATGTCTCCCCTAAGGCTATATTCAGTGACTTGCATTTAGTTGGTGCTAAATAAATGTTTATTAAATTGACTGAGTGGGTGGCATATACTTTAAAATAGATGGCTATTCTTTGAAAAGAATATTTCATTTCAAAATTTTGGTTGCCAGGAAAACTCGAAAACAAACAAGCAGGCTGAAGTATTATGGGGTCATTTTTAGAGTAAGTGCACTCTCTTGGCCAGTTTTCTTTAATGTAATATTTTAATATGTATTAATCTGCCATCATCCACAAGCTAAAGACCCAGGAAACCTGATGGTGTAGCTCCCATTCAAACCTAAAGGCCTGAGAACCATTAAAGCCAATGGTGGACATTTCAGTCCAAGTCCAAAGGTCTGGGAACCAGGAATGCTGGTGTCTAAGAACGAGAGAAGATGAACATCCCAGGTCAAACAAGGAAGGATGTCCTGCCTTTTTACTTTATTCAGGTTTTCAGTGGATTGAATGATGCCCAACTATATCTGCAAGGGAGATCTTCTTATTTAATCTGCTGATTCAGATACTAATCTTTTCTGGAGACATCCTTGCAGACACATCCAGAAATTCAGTTATGTCACGTATTAGGGCATTGCTTTCATCCCAGTCAATTTGACACAGAAAATTAACCATCACATGTGTAGAATGGCATAAAGACTTAGACTTTGAGTCAGGCAACACTGAAATCAAATCCTTTCACTCTCTTCCTAGATACCCAGTCCCATAGGATTTATCTAACTTCTGTGAGCCACAATTTCCTAACTGTAGAAGGAGAACAATGGTATCAGTGTCAGATCTTGTAAGACTCAAGCAGGCTGTGTATAGAAGCCAGCTAGCACCTTCTGGGATCTAAAACAAATAATTTTATTCTATTTCCTTTTCTCCACTTCTTCCTTTGCTCTAATTTTTTTTTGATGAATTAAGATCTTTATATGAGGAAGTGTTTTATTCAATCCTGATTTATCAAACACTGTGTCAGTGCCTATGCTAAGCCCTAGAGGCACAAGAATGATGAAGACACATCTTTTGACTATTCATGGTTGAATATGAAACAGCCGGTTGAAAAGATAACATCAGAGCAATGCTGTGTTACAGTAGAGATGTATTTAGGGGTACCGCACAAGTGGAGAGTATGAAAACTTACTTTTCTTGTGTTTTCAGAAAAGGCTTCCTTGGAGACAATGATGTCTAAGTTTATTTTTGACACAGGTGTATTTAGTCAGGAGGTGGGAGGGACATTCCTGGCAGAGGGAACAGTGTGAAGCAAGGCAGAAAACCAGGGTGCTCGATGTTGTGAACTATTAGAATATAAGTAGAGGAGATGGCAGGAGGAGAATTTGCAGTTAAGGCACATAGTTCATGGAATCTTGACCAGCTCTGCTAAGGAACTTTGACATTATTCTGTAAGCTAGTGTTTTTCAGCTTTTCTTAAATAAAGGACATCTTTCTTTTACCAAAAAGATATCTACATGGAAATTTCATGTAGTAACATTAGAGAATAAAATAACACCTCATATTCTTCCATTTAGGATATAACAACTCCTTCTCTTCTACATGGTCCATTGAAGCAATTCCAGGAAATCTCAGGATTTCAAGACCTACTTTGAAAACCACTGCTGCAGAGGATGAGCTATACCTAGAAAGTTTTAAGCAGGTTGTTGAAATGGAATAGCAGTCCTTTGGGCATTGAACTTGAGTTTTGAATTCTGAAAAAATGTCTCTATTTGCTGTCAAAGGTCCTGTCTCATATCATGGTTTCTTCTGAGGTCAAAGTCTTCATAAGTAAAGAATTTTGCCCCATATATCTTGATTCCAGGTGATTTGGTTGGGTGGAGTTTTTTTCTTACCTGGGTACTACTTCAGATCTCACTTATGTTTTATACCAGGTTTTGAAGGTACAGGATAAACATTGTGTTGGCTTTCAGAGGTCTCATACTCTAGGGCTAACCTAGATAAACTATATAGTTTAGTAATTAGAAAAATTATATAAATTTTAAATATTATGTGTTATAGTAATTGATGTATTAATGTCAGTTATTATGTGGGTGCATTGTGGGGAAATCCTTCCAACAGGAGGTGATAATGTAGTGAAGGCTGAGATCGACAGAAATTAGTCAAGGAAATGTGGGGAGACTAGTATAGGCAAATGAATGGCAAGTCAAGGGAACCACATGGGCACAAGTACTTAAGAGCAGGGTGTATACGTAGAACCTCAAGTACATCAATATAGTGCAAGAAGAATGTGCATCAGAAGTGTCAGTCAGGGTTTAGTCAGGTGGGGTTACAGAATAAGGAATCTGTCATGAACTCGACCCAACACAAGTATGTGCGTGCTAAGTTGCTTCAGTCCTGTCCAACTCTTTGTGCCCCTATGGACTGTAGCCCACCAGACTCCTCTGTCAGTGGGATTTTCCAGGCAAGAATACTGGAGTAGGTTGCCATGCTCTCCTCCAGGGAATCTTCTTGACCCAGGGACTGAATGAGCAAAGGTCCAAAATAGAGCTGAAGGCCAAGAAAAAAATATGACTCACCAACCTTAGTATGGAGCTGACAAGAAAAATCTGTGAAGAGAAACTGCTTCTGGAATAGAGCTTCTGAGGAAGCTGGGATAGACAAGTCCATTGACATTTGTTAATCTTTGTGGCTACTGCTTTTGTGTATTTATAGTAAAGTACATTTTTGTCAGCCTGAAGCTGCTATCACTTAGCATAATCAACAATCAGGAATGAAAGCTGGAAGTGGAAAGGAAAGAGACCAAGCTGAGACTTTCTAGCACGTCTGCATCTCTCTCCCTTGGCCTCTGAACACCAGTGGCCTTCACGGTGTATCGGTGGTTCCTTTACTTCCGCTTCTCAAGTCTCCTTTGGTCTTACTTTTGGTCAGTTCTAACCTGGTATTCTATCGGAGAAGGCAATGGCAACTCACTCCAGTACTTTTGCCTGGCAAATCCCGTGGACAGAGGAGCCTGGTAGGCTGCGGTCCATGGGGTCACCAGGAGTCAGACACGACTGAGCAACTTCACTTTTACTTTTCACTTTTATGCACTGGAGAAGGAAATGGCAACCCACTCCAGTGTTCTTGCCTGGAGAATCCCAGGGATGGGGGAGCCTGGTGGGCTGCCGTCTACGGGGTCTCACAGAGTCGGACAGGACTGAAGTGACTTAGCAGCAGCAGCAGCAACCTGGTATTCTATAGAAAAGGGAATTGTAGAAAACCATTCCCAGTGAAATCAAGTGGACAAATGATCATTTAGCACATCAGAGTTGGTGGCATACAATTCTTGAAAAAGTTGATACAGGTCTGATACCAAAAGATCAGATTTCTTCCTACATGAAAGAATTTGACTTTTACTGTGAAGACATTTTAGATTGTTCTCAGGAGACTGACAGGATCAGATTTGCATCACGACTGTGACATGCAGATTGTCAAGGCCTGGGGTCGAAGGTGGTAAGGCCAAAGCAAGGAGTTGATATGAGGCTTTTTAATTATCCAAATGAGAGATGTTTAATGCAGTAGTTCCAGAAGACAGAGAAGATTGGGATGATACTCACGCTTCTGGTCTGGGAAATTGTGTAGATGATGACTGGGGATTCAGCAGAAGGAGCTAGTTCTTACAGAGCAGTGTTGAGTAGGTTCATTTTGAACACAGTGAGTTTGAGATATCTAGAGAACAATCATTATCAGGCTGAGTAAATAGTGGAAAGTTTGAAATATAGGTCTGGAACTTAAAAAATAAGCTATGGCCTCGAGATATAGATTCTTTAGCTGTTGGCATAGAAGTGGTTGAAGTCATAAATGGGATGGGCCATGGAGACCGCACAGCATGAGGACATCTGAGGCAACACTAACATTTAAAGAGAACACAGAGGAAGTGGAGCCAGCAGACAGGAAAGGTATAGGTGGGGAGCTGAGGACAGAAGCAAGTTTGTTGAAACATCATAGAATATTTTCAAGTAGAGGGAAGGTTCATTGTATTCAAATCAGCATAGAGATAATGCAAGAAAAACATTGAGTTATTCCTGTCTTTCAGTGAAGGGATGAAAGGAGGGCATGGTTTGGGGAAAGAGAGTAGAGGAGAAAAATTAAAGAATCAATGTAAATTTCTCCATCTAGAATTTTGACCACAAGTTCAGTTAAGTTCAGTTCAGTCACTCAGTCATGTCTGACTCTTTGCGACCCCATGAACTGCAGCACGCCAGGCCTCCGTGTCCATCGCCAACTCCCGGAGTCCACCCAAACCCATATCCATTGAGTCGGTAATGCCATCCAATCATCTCATCCTCTGTCGTCCCCTTCTCTTCCTACCCTCAATATTTCCCAGCATCAGGGTCTTTTCAAATGAGTCATCTCTGCACATCAGGTGGCCAAAATATTGGAGTTTCAGCTTCAACATCAGCCCTTCCAATGAACACCCAGGACTGATCTCCTTTACGATGGACTGGTTGGATTTCCTTGCAGTCCAAGGGACTCTCAAGAGTCTTCTCCAACACCACAGTTCAAAAGCATCAAATCTTTGACACAGCTTTCTTTATAGTCCAACTCTCACATCCATACATGACCACTGGAAAAATCATAGCCTTGACTAGATGGACCTTTGTTGGCAAAGTAATGTTTCTGCTTTTGAATATGCCATCTAGGTTGGTCATAACTTTCCTTCCAAGGAGTAAGCATCTTTTAATTTCACATGTTAGAAAGAAGTAAATAGTATTAGGGAAATGTGTCTATAGTGCACATTCGTGCACATGTGTATGGGGGTGGGGTGTGTTTTCCTTTCTAAAAGGGAAAATTTAGTATGCATGAATGCAAAAGTAAGGGGTAAATTTGAAGTTGCTTTTTAGTTGCTTAACAATATATCTTGTCATTATTGTATATATTCCTTAGTTTTATGTGCTATTTTTTTCATGTGTATGATCTATGTACCTAAGCCAGGCTGTGAGGAATATGGCAGTGATGGTAGTAGAACAACTGAAATTTGTCCCCAAGGACAATCTCCTTCTCCACATAGAACAGGTAAAATAAGATAGGTTTTTTTACGAAGTCAAATGTGACCTCTGCAATTAATCTCTTTCTGTGGTTATAGAAGGGTAGAATGTCAAAGTGCATTAGAAACCTGTATTTGTAGAAGACTTCAGGCTGCATTAGCATCAATTTTTTTTTCAANAGTCAGTCAGGCTATAAAGTAAAGCTGAACTGAAGCGTGGTGTTTTGCCTGCATTTCCCCAGCTGCTACTGGAAAGGAGAGATCAGCAATGTAAGTACTTGAAGTCAAATAATCCAATTCAGTTTATTTATTTTATTTTAATTCTTTGGAAGTAGCAAGCAATGTCCTGCCTGGTTATTGTTAAGCAGGGTTACCATGTTGAGACTAAAGAAAAAAAATCTTGAAAACACGTAAGTGAAAAATGGCATTGAGATCATGTGTTGCTTTTTACTGAGCTGACTATTTTCTTCAAGCCCTTGTTGTACACATTAGTGCCAAAGATGTGGTCTCCTGTGGTTGTATTTCAAGGCTACAACTACTGCAGTTTACATTCAAGAAAGAAGGTTTAGGATTTCAGGATGTGAATTCTGCTTAACAATGTCTTCATGAAAGAGACTCAGAAAAGATTTTTTAAATTGCCCAACTTTTACATCACTGGTGTTTTCATTAACTTTGGAATAAATTCCAAAAAGCTGAAGGGAATTTTTAGCAGCTCTTAATTTTTGATGAGTTTCATGTGAAATTCTTGCACAGCAAAAGAATTTTATCAGAAACCCAATGTTATTTTTGCCATTTTGGCAGCAGGCTGCCAAGTGATGGAAAATAGTTGGTCTCATGATAGGACTGTGTTCATTCTGAGACTAGCTGATAGGATATTGAATGTCAAATCACTTTTTACACCTAAAGTAAAAGGTAACTATTCATTCAACAGTAAGTGAATGAATGAATGAAGTAATTATTATTATGACATTCTACAGTATATCTGAATATAATAATGCTGAGAAACTTTTGTGATCTCTAGAGATATGACTTCTAGTAAGTCTTTTCTATATACCCATACCTATCATTGAAACTGCTGGTCTTTATGGACAGGAGCAGACCACCAGTAAGAAGGAAGCCAAAAACTGGCAAGAGAAGCCTTGAAAAATAGAATTGATTTTGAGGTTTGTTCCAGCAGAAGTTGTTGTTGTTCAGTCACTTGGTCGTGTCCGACTCTTTGCAACCCCATGGACTGCAGCGTGCCAGGCTTCCCTGTCCTTCATTATCTCCTAGAGTTTGCTCAAACTCATGTGAATTGTGTTGAAGATGCCATCTCTTTGCAGCAGGTGGCCAAAGTATTGGAGCTTTGGCTTAGCATTGGTCCTTCTAACGAATATTCAGGGTTGATTTCCTTTAGGACTGATTGGTTTGATCCCCTTGCAGTTCAAGAGACTCTCAAGAGTCTTTTCCAACACCACAGTTTGAAAGCATCAATTCAAAGTACCAATAGAGGCACAACTGAGATATAAAAAGAACTTGGATGAGACGTTATCTGGGATATAGGCTCATTTATAATGCCAATAGGAAGTTTAAGATGACCATAGAGTATATTGTTACCAAACCAAACTTGGGCCTGTTCACCTGAAAATGAAAGTTGCTCAGTCACGTCCAACTCTTTGTGATCCCATGGATATACTGTCCATGGACTTCTCTAGGCCAAAATACTGGAGTGGGTATCTTTCCCTTCTCCAGGGGATGTTCCCAATCCAGGGATTAAACCCAGGTCTCCCACATTGTGGGTAGATTCTTTACCAGCTGAGCCACCAGGAAAGCCCAAGAATACTGGAGTGGGTAGACTATCCATTTTCCAGTGGATCTTCCCGACCCAGGAATTGAACCAGGGTCTCCTCTCCTGCTTTGCAGGTGAATTCTTTACCAACCAAGTAGGCTATCAGGGAAGCCCATTGACCTGACGTGCAGTAAAGCCAATCTACTGACACTGGATTTTAGTGAAGAAAAGAAAAGTGTTTACTGAAGGCCAAGCAAGGAGAAGAGGCAACTCATGTTCAGAAGACTCCAGGATGGCTTTTAAGGAAGGAGTTTTGAAGGGAAGTTTAGGGGTGTGGATTGCAGGCTGCCTTATCAGCACAATGTTTTAATTGGTTGATAGTAAAGTAACAGATGGAGAAGGCGATGGCACCCCACTCCAGTACTCTTGCCTGGAAAATCCCACGGACAGAGGAACCTGGTAGGCTGTGGTCCATGGGGTCATGAAGAGTCAGACACGACTGAGCGACTTCCCTTTCACTTTTCACTTTCAAGCATTGGAGAAGGAAATGACAACCCATTCCAGTGTTCTTGCCTGGAGAATCCCAGGGACAGGGGAGCCTGGTGGGCTGCCGTCTATGGGGTCACACAGAGTCGGACAGGACTGAAGCGACTTAGCAGCAGCAGCAAAGTAACAGGTGATGTATAGGAAGTCTCCGTGACCAGTTTTCTGGCTCCAACTGCTCTGGAGTCTAAGTGCTGGTGGTCAGCATGCAATTAGCTGCTTCCACCTGGAGGGGGTTTTAGTATCTGGAAAACAACTCAAGGATATGGCTCAGGATATTATTTGTAGCCCTTGAGGAGGAACTAAAGGTCCTTGGTTTTGTTTTATGAGTAAACAATTATTATCTTGTCTTGGTTGACTGTTTTCTTTTGTTTCTGCATTTTCTCACTTCTCTAATTAAATTTATTCTTTGGAACTTAGAGAAGGCCTAGGACTGAACTGAAGAGGTTGGGAACCTAAGAGGGAGGTCTGTCTCTGGGAAGGTGCCACAGGGTCCTTGTCGGTTTCAATGATTAAGAGAGGGTTTTAGATGGTAGGTTAGATGGTTCAAATTGATGACTATATATGGAAAAAGCACCAAAATCTTTGCTAACATTTAGTTTGTTATCTAGTTATATATAAAATATGTGTTACTCGTATGAATACTACCATTTTACAACTTAAGTAGGAAGTTCAAGCTCTGTTTAAAACACTTGATCTTGACCTGTCTAAATTAGAAAGGGAGAATAAGAAATATGGATGTGTATTTCTAACAGGTACTTTTTGTGTGGAAATCAGCTACAGAAGAAGGCGATGGCACCCTACTCCAGTACTCTTGCCTGGAAAATCCCAGGGACGGAGGAGCCCGGTAGGCTGCAGTTCATGGGGTCACGAAGAGTCGGACATGACTGAGCGACTGCACTTTCACCCATTGCAGAAGGAAATGGCAACCCACTCCAGTGTTCTTGCCTGGAGAATCCCTGGGATGGGGGAGCCTGGTGGGCTGCCGTCTATGGGGTCACAGAGTTGGAAGCGACTTAGCAGCAGCAGCAGAGCTACAGAAGCTGCTTGGAGTGAAGGAATTATGAGATGACGGGAGTCACTTGGGGGTAGGAGTGATCTAAAATATGCTACCTGTGGATTGGAAACCTATGTATCAGTTTTATTTACTCTCCTGGTAGAGACTCTGATACTGGGAAAGACTGAAGGCAAAAGAAGAAGGGGATGGCAAAGGATGAGATGATTAGAGAGTATCACCAACTCAACGGATATGAATTTGAACAAACTCTGGGAGAGAGTGAAGGACAAAGGAACCTGGCATGCAAATGTCCATGGGGTCGTAAAGAGTCAGACATGACTTAGCAACTGAGAAACAACAATGTCTATCTCATTTTTGAAAGAGATAGACTACAGATTTCAAGTTTCCCACCAAGAGATTTCTCTGCAACATTTGTGTTGCTATTGACAGATCATGTGTTTATGGGGAATAGCAATTCCATCTATACATGTGGGTCTCTCCATTCACTAATTCATTCTATGGTATTTAGTGAAGACTATTATAGTATGTGTTCGAGGTGCTGCTGGATCTTCTCTGGGAGTATGCTCTGGGAGTGGATGGAAGCAGCTGGGATCATGGCTGTTCTGCTTTGTCCTCTGTGGCCAGGTTTAAAGCCCAGCTCTAGTTGAGCAATTTCTGTTTGTGGGTAGTTGCCTGCTGGAATGAAAGAAGAGTCTTTTATACTGCTAGCTTTTTCAGCACTTCAGTCCTTAGAGCTGGTGTACTCCAAGTTCAGGCTTGTTTTATGTGCAAGACTTCTCACCTGAAGGGAATTTTGAAAAACTCCAGCCCAGCAGCTGACATAGTGTATGAACATCATCAGCTTTGCTGTTGGCAGCCTCTGACCTGCTTCTTGCATCAATCTGGTTCCTGCTTTTACTCTTCCTTCTAACCAGTTTTGTATTTTGTACCTCAGTTTCCAAGAATGGATGGCGGTCTCATTTCCCTGAACTTCTGTCTCTACTTTTATTTCGCACTGCCAGTTCCTCTGAGACCCATGCCTTGGCTTGTTCCTGTTAGTGTTCAGCCCTGGAATTTTACATCAGAACCCAGTACTCAGTGGGGACCCAGGTACTGACTCTCAGGCTTCTTTCATGTTATATTCCTCCCCTGAGCACCACTATCTGCCTTGGGGCTTCTTGGTTTCCAGGAACCAAGTTGCCATCTGCCTTTGCCATTCCTGGCCCAAACCACCTCTGCGTATTCGATTGGAACTCATTACCAAATCCTCTCACTAGATCTTTTCTCATTGTTAGATACTTCACTGACTCCCATTGTTCTATGTATTTGTTACTTCTTGATATTCTTAGAACTTTACATCTTTACCAATCTAGTAGCTTTAAAAAATATCTCACTTTGGTTTGCATCTGTATTTCTATAATTATATAAGAGTTTGGACTTTTTTTTTAATGTAATGAGCATTCGTGTTTGCTCATCTGTGACACTCCTTTCAGGAATTTGTTCTTTTTCTTTCCCCAGAATTTTTTCTGTCATGTTCTTACTGCAATTTTGAACTTAGTTAAAATTGGGATTTAAATGCTTTGTTGGTTGTGTACTTTGCAAATATCTCTTCTTGGTTTGTGACTTGTTTTATCATACTCATAAAGGTATACTTTCATAAGCAAAATTCTCAGTTTGATTGGAATTTTTCTATTAGTTATAAATAGGACTTGGCAAGATGAAATCCTAATCAATGCAGCAGAATGAATAGCCTTTTGAGAAGCATTTCAAGGATAACGGCTTTGTGGTTCCGGGACAAACATACTGTGGGTATTAATCTACTATTCTGGGAGGGAAACCAGAGTCTATGGATTAACATGTGTATATTTATACACATGTACACACACACAGACGCATACACACATATGTATGACAGTCTCATCCTTTTGAGAAACATCATGATGCGATTGTTTTTAATGGAGTGAAATTCTGAGATGTATGTACTCTGATTTGTGAAACACCTTCTCTGAAATAATGCAATATCCAGATTGATTCAGCTTTTTACTTTGTAAAGCCATAAACTTTTTGACTGCAAGCATATCTAACATGGCCTAGCTGTTTTCAGTTATTAGGAGCCAAATTTTACCTTTATTGATGATAGCAAATGAAACTGCTTATGTTTTTATGCCTAGTAAAATTTTAAATTATTGATTAAAAAAAAAACCGCTCAGCTGAGCTTCCTCAGGTCAAATCAAAAAGATTTTTGAGGGAAAATTCCAAGTTTCTTTTACTTGTTTCTCTGCCTACAATTTCTCTGAAACAGCCAACTTGTCAGATCCCCTTTCTATTCAGTGAATCATTTCCTTAAAATGAAAAAACCAAACTCTCTTTCCAGAGGCACATAGTGTTAGTCACTCAGTCATATCCAACCTTTTGTGGCCCCATGGACTGTAGCCTGCCAGGCTTCTCTGTCCATGGGATTTGGATTCTCTAGGCAAGAGTAATGGAGTGGGTTGCATTCCCTTCTCCAGAGAATCTGCCCAACCCAGGATCGAACCTGGATTTCCTGCACTGAAGGTAGATTCTTTACCATCTGAGTCACCAGGGAAACCTAATTTTATTTTAAGTCCATCCATCCATGTGTTAAACATGAATTGAATTAGTCTGGACCCCTTCCTGCCTGTGGGAGACTCCTATGATCAAGGGGTGAATCCTGATCTCTGAATGTGAACTTGTCCTACTGCTCATGCAGTGTTCTGGTCCTCAGCTGTGTCAGACTCAACTCTCCTTTTTTGTAGTCCATATTTTTGTAAAGTTCATCTATTCTCCCAATACGAAAGTCATAGATAGTGTAACCCATCTATTTACTTAACTCCTGAAAAACTTAATATAATACCTTTACAGCAATATAAAAGGGGAGTAAAGTAATTTAAAATAAAATATTACATATGCTTCCTCCTTGGAAGAAAGACTATGACAAACCTAGACAGCATATTAAAAAGCAGAGAAATTACTTTGCCAACAAAGGTTCATCAAGTCAAAGCTATGGTTTTTCCAGTAGTCATGTATGAATGTGAGAGTTGGACCATAAAGAAGGCTGAGCACCGAACAACTGATGCTTTTGAACTGTGGTGTTGGAGAAGACTCTTGAGAGTCCCTTGGACTGCAAGGAGATCCAACCAGTCCATCCTAAAGGAAATCAGTCCTGAATATTCATTGGAAGGACTGATGTTGAAGCTGAAACTCCAATACTTTGGCCACCTGATGCGAAGAGCTGTCTCATCTGAAAAGACCCTGATACTGGGAAAGTTTGAAGGCAGGAGAAGGAGATGACAGAGGGCCAGATAGTTGGATGACATCACTGACTCAGTGGACATGAGTTTGAGCAAACTGTGGGAGATAGTGAAGGACAGGCAAGCCTGGCATGCTGCAGTCCATGGGGTCACAAAGAGTCAGACACAACTGAGCAACTGAACAACAACAATTTCAATATTTAAAAACTCTAATGAAGGATATAGTGCAGACCTAACTATGGGAACATAACATATACAACCTGCCATGAATGCCTATGTCTGAGACTCTCAAGGCTTTCTAGACAATCTATAAATAACTGAAATTATCTTCTTTTGTATATCCTGGCTATCCTATTCAAAATACTTCCATGTTAGTTTCCAGCGGATAGGCTTAGCTAAAAATTCGCACACATTATTCACTATTCCCAGACTACAGCCTTCCTTCCTTCTCTTGTAAATTTGATTTTTGCCTTTATAACTTTATTCAGCCTACAAGCNTTTCACATTTGAGAAACTAGTTTTTAGTGGACAAAATAATGATGTGAACATCTCTGAATTATTTGTTGACACTATAAATATGTCGAAGAATCACAATAGAACAAAAAATGAAATATGTTCTTATATCTACTTATAGTGAATAGATTTTTATTTTTTAAAAAATTTATTGGAGTATAGTTGGTTTACAATGTTTTGTTTTCCATATGATTTTTAAAAACTGGAATATAATTGCTTTACAATGTTGTGTTAGTTTCTGGTGTACAGTGAAGTGAATCAACTATGTGTATACATATATCCCCCCCCTTTGATCTTCTTCCCCCGCTGCTTCCCAATCCCACCCCTCTAGGTCTTCACAGAGCACTGAGCTGAGCTCCCTGTGCCTTATAGCAGGCTCCCACCAGGTAATCTGTTTTAGACACAGTAGTGTATATATGTGAAGCCTAAGCTCCCAATTCATCATATCCTTCCTTTCCCCTACTGTGTTCCTGTTCCTGCCCTGGAACTAGGTTCTTCGGTACCATTTTTCTAGATTCCACATATGCGTTAGTATATGATACCTGTTTTTCTCTTTTTGATGTACTTCACTCTGTAAGACACAGATTTTAAGACTTTTAAAAATCTTTTCCTTCCATTTGACAATTTAAATCAGTGAAATGTAAGGGTATTTCTATGTATATGTACGATTTCAAAAATGCAGCAGCTGCAAATAAAGGATGACTCAGGTACAGCATATTAGTATTGAAAATGAAACATACTGCTTTGCCGGGAGGGCCATGATATTTGGGAAAGATGAACAAGCCTTCCCATCATTTACATGGTATAAAACTCAGTTTATAAGAAAACCATGAAAAAGTACTTTGTGTTTATATAAAAGACACAATATTTATCAGGGTTATCACCCATTCTGTATCACTAGCCAGTAGAACATTTGAAATATGTGCAGGGTGTAGAATAGTCCTTAATTAGGCTTGACTGTTCTGCACATCGAGTACCATCTAGGGTCTCTACCCACGAAAGCCGGTAGTGCTCCACAATCATTGTGACAGCTAAAAACAGATCTAGAAACTTCCAAAACATCCTCTATGTGTGACATGGCTCCCACTGAGAATTGCTGTGCTGTACATTAGGTCTTATCCTGTACTTAGCATCTTATGGATCAATAGCTTCAGTGGAATGCTTCTTGGCCCCTTTGCCACCACTGACTTGCCACTGAGGGCCTCAGATATCCTGGTCACAGCAGTCCTTGGTGGTAATTCCCTGTGGCTGTCCTATATGGCCTCCTCCCAGTTAGAGGCTGTGTAGAACCTGCTCCCCAAGGAGCTGTCCAGCATCAGAACCACTGAAATGCAAGTCTGTTGAGAGCAACTTTTCTGAGAATCCTCTCCGTATTGTTTATGATTGCCTAAAGAAACAAATCCATGGAACCATACAGAGTGTCACATTCCTGATTCCCCAGGGCTTCCTTTGCTGAATTCTTAAGTGGGGCAGAAGTCTATTAATATTCCATCATTTCCAAGTGACTTGCATCCTCTCTGTTTTGTGCTGTCCTGAGATCATCTAAATTCAGATCTGTAGACACACCATTAATGTGTGTTTTCTTTTGAAGTCTTCCTTCAACAAAGTCATGTTTTGTGGTGCTTGAAGCTTGTACAGTTCTTTAAGGAAAAGAAAGTGAAATTATGCAAACAAAGTAAATATTTATGTAGAGTGAAAAAAGAAATAGCAAGAAAGTATACATGTTGAAGAGGGCAGCAAATGCTACAAATCACAAAATCCAGAAAAATAGAACACTATTTTTTATTAATAAATAACACACCTCTGTAATACCGTTAACCTATATTTTGGTTGCATGAT
>SJYQ01000591.1:324024-381531 GCA_006410935.1 Redunca redunca | reverse complement strand
TACCAGGGTTGTTAAAAAATTACATTTGATTAATGACATCCTGACCAGGTATTTTTTGTCTCTAAAACTCTTTATTGGTGTTGTCATGTAATATCTTGAAATTACTAAATTTATTAAGAAAATCTTTCTTATTTGAACCATAAGAATTCAAAGCATTACAAGTTTTTATTTTCCATGAGTATTCTTAAATTTTGTTTGATCTGACAGCACTTATTAGGCAATTGTCATTGGCATCTTCATAGTATTAGCATATTATGAATTCTATATTTATGAATGTCAGTATTTCATACTAAATCGATAATAATTTAATAAGAATCTGTAGAAATATTATCAAGTGAGGCCGTTTCAGGCCAAGAAAAGAGTATGTACAAGAAGATGTATATGGATAGGATGTAGGGATTGTAGCATATTTATGGTATGTACAAAGACTGAGAAATCAGCAGTAAGGCTAGATGAGTATGTCAGGGCCAGGTAAAGAAATATGATCTGCTATAAGTGTTGGCAGGTTGCTGAGGCTCCCTTCTCTTGCCTTTAGGATAAGGAATCAAATGCTTATTGATAGTCCACTAAGCATAAGAAGGGCCATATTGATCAGTATTCATTATCATTGGAGTCAGGCAAAGTCAATCTGTGTCACATCACTTACATTAACTAGCTGGGCAATCTTAGTAGTAGTAACTTTAGTAGTCATGTATGGATGTGAGAGTTGGACTGTGAAAAATGCTGAGCGCTGAAGAATTGATGCTTTTGGACTGTGGTGTTGGAGAAGACTCTTGAGAGTCCCTTGGACTGCAAGGAGATCCATCCAGTCCATTCTAAAAGAGATCAGTCCTGGGTGTTCTTTGGAAGGAATGATGCTAACGCTGAAACTCCAGTACTTTGGCTACCTCATGCAAAGAGTTGACTCATTGGAAAAGACTATGATGCTGGGAGGGATTGGGGGCAGGAGGAAAAGGGGACAACAGAGGATGAGATGGCTGGATGGCATCACTGACTCGATGGACATGAGTCTGAGTGAACTCCAGGAGTTGGTGATGGACAGGGAGGCCTGGCGTGCTGCAATTCATGGGGTCGCAGAGTCAGACACGACTGAGCGACTGAACTGAACTGAACTAATTATTGAGGGAGGTGACTGTAAATCATACAAAAGTGAAAGTATTAGTCACTGAATCGTGTCTGACTGTCTGTGACCTGATGGACTGTAGCCCGCCAGGATCCTCTGTCCATGGAATTCTCCAGATGAGAATATTGGCATGGGTAGCCATTCCCTTTTCCAGGGGATTTCCTGACCCAGGGATTGAACCTGAGTCTCCTGCACTACAGGTAGATTCTTTATCCTCTGACCCAACCAAGGAAGCCCAAATTAGTGTATCTAAAATATAACTCACTTTAGCTCCAAAAGGTACTAGTAGCTATGTCAGTGTCACTAGACACAGGGGAAAATATAATGAAGGAGTAGATAGAAGAATATAGCAATTTTTACACATTTTACAAAATACATGACTATGTGCAGGTAGTTAACTTTTCCCAGGATCTTAGAAGGGGCCCACTGCAAATGAGGGGCCCTGCAGCTTAAGCATCTTTAACTTAAGGTTGAACCTGCATCCCTCAAAGGACACAGAAACACATCTGCAAATTGAATCCCAGTGACAGCAAAGGTACCCCAGAGCTCCCCCAAATGATGCAAAGGAGCACTAATTACAACCCTAGGCTACCTATAAATAATGACTCTCTCCTTGCACAGTGCCAGGTTGCCCTAGAAAGCCACAGATAGACTGTTTCTGATGGGTGTGCCAACTGGATGTCAAGGATGATTAGTGAGAAAGGAAGGAAGCCCTCTTTCCCCCACTGACTTTGGGGGCACGCAGAGCAGAGTGTGACAGAGGTCTAGAAAGCAGATGCCACATGGACTAGAGGGTAGATATCCCTGCAGAATTACAATTATCTCTTTCACTTTGAAAGGTTGTCCACCTGTGCATTATGTACTTTGCCTTTTGCACAGGTTTCCAATTTTTCCTGCATGTAGATTTGTTTCACTGGAGGGCTGGTTTCAAACAGATTAAGGCTTATTATTCAGCTTTTTTTATTTTACTCATCAGTTTTATTAAAGCTACTGCACCACAATCCAAATGGTGAATATGATCCTTGTCTCTATTTTTGGTTTGTTGGTTTGTCTATAACTTCCCAAGGATATAACTCTGTAGGCTGCATTTGGGCCTAAAGTACTGGATAGAAAGCAAATTTCCAAGGGAAATGGGTAGCAGAAGGGAAGGATCAAACTTACTAGTTGTATATACCTTGGGCAAATCAGCCTATCTGAGCCTCAGCTTCTTTTACTAAGTATTAAGAAAATAAGATTTTTCTGACTCTACGAAACAGGTATGAAGATTAAATAAAGTAGTATATATAGTGGTGCTTTTCTAAGTGGAGCTGCTGATGGTTATTTCACCCTCTTTTTTTCAGTATCTTCCTGTGTTTTTCACTAAGTGGAAAAGTCTATAGTGTGTTACTATTGGGCACCCAGAGAAACAATGTCCAAATAGGAGTCAAACTAATGACTGTCTCCACCATGTTGATTATGGTGTTCCATTTAAAAAAAATTGGTTTTGACTAAGGAAAAAATAATTTGGAAAATATGATATCAAATCAGATAACCAGGGATAAGTGTAGGCAGACTGTCACACAGTGTCATGAGGCACCAAAGGCTACAGTGTGTTTGCCTGAGGCGCTGCTGCTCAGCCATTTCCATCGTGTCCAACTCTTTGTAACCCTGTGGACTGTAGCCCACCAGCCCCCTCTGTCCAAGAGACTCTCCAGCCAAGAATACTGGAGTGGGTTGCTATTTCCTACTATAGGGGAATATTCCAACCCAGGGATTGAACCCGCATCTCATGTGTCTTCTGCTTTGCAGGCAGATTCTTTACCACTGAGTCACCAGGGCAGTCCTTCCCTGAGCTGAGTGGAACATTAAAGAAATTGCAGTAGATATTTATTTAGTATGTGTTACCTTCAGGGCACTTCTCTGGGTACTTCAAATACATTATTGAATAAGAAAGTCCAACATCCCCTGTTCCTGTAGGGCTGATATTCTAATGATTCAGAATAATTGAGAAAGGTAGTGGCAGACTTGTATAGAATTTCGGAAGTTTCAGCAAAGTACTTTGGAGGAAAATAAGGAATATTTACATATTTGGCTTAGTCATTGAATTGCAATTCTAGAATTTCTTTGTAAAACAGGCATAATTTGGGGCAGTCTTCTTGAGATGATGTATCTATCAGTTGACTATTGAACTGAAACTTGCATAGAAATATGGAGACTGTTTTAACTTAGATTTCATGTTTTATTTCAATGCCTTTTGGGAAAAGATTATGGAATATGGATTCTAAAGTCCCTCCCCCTATTCCAAACTACATCTCATGTCTACTATCAGGCTCATTACTTTAGGTCAAAGTGAGTCCATTAAGTTACTAAATCGCTGATATATTTCACTCATCTACTCATTAACTCATTTATTCATTCAAAAACTGACTCTACAATATTCCAGTTATTGTGCTAGATAGTAATGATCTAACATGATATGAAAATAAGACTAAATGTTTGCCTTTGGAAGATTTATTGCTAATAGTTACACTTTTGAGTTCTGTGTGACCCCTATCTTAATGTGACGGTCATCAGTAGACGGAAACATTCTGTCTCATGTCTTGGTGAATAAATAGAAATCATTTCAGATGCTATTAGCAAGAACCATTTCTCTATATAAATGATTCATTTCTACCTGAACTGTTTAAATTGTACTTTCTGTACTGCTCAGGGAATTAAGTTAGACTTGGAGGATATGTTCAAATATTAAGATGAGTACAGTTTTACCTATCCCAAAACAAACTTAAAAAAAATCCCAGCATGTTACCCATTTATGACTAAGATCTCTACAGATAGAAAACGATAGAATAATGACTTACTGGACATCTCATAAAATTTATGCTGTGAATAGAAGGTTGGCAAATTTGGTGTTTAGATATTACTGTTACATAAAGGAAGAAAATAAGGAGGAAAATATCTAAGTACTCGTTAGAGAGCCATATCAATATGTATCTTATGGCAGAAGGCTGGTCCTAAATGCAGGGAGATAGTATACCTGGAATAAGATTCAGTCACTCATATTTCTTTGCACTGAAAATTTGGTAGCTGAAACATTTTGGTTTTTTTTTTTACCCCTATTGATTTTCATGTTTATCAATTTTATTATTTTCTCTGTGGAGATGCTTCTAAAATCTTTTGAATGAGAGGAACTTACTTGATTATCAACATCAACATTTTTTTATATCCCCACACTGTCTTTCTGTGGTTTCAAATTTTAGAATCATTTAATAATAAAAATGTAGCAATATGTTTTCAGGAATTATTTTAAATAAATTTGTTGTATTATAAGTGTAAGTATATATTTGAAAAGTACATTTATGTACCCAAAATATTTTTCCATTCTACTAATAATGCTTTCTTTGCATCTGGATTTGAAGAACCTTGGTTACTCCACAGAGGTCCCCAGGGGCTTGTGGTTCTTAGGATAGGAAATAACTCAGTGATTCCCATTGAAATATTATAGAACAACAGCCATATAGACCTCAAATGACTAAGAATATAATTACTGATCTTCTGTGTTCCAATTTATAGATCATTGTTCTGTCTATTCAATGGGCATGCTGACCATTTGTTCAGATTCTGTACTGGCATTCACTTCCTGCCATGGCCCCTGGGGCTTCTTAGATCTCAGAGTTCCAGAGGTTGTGTGATTTCAGAACTAGGACTAAAATAATAACTACAGATCTACTCTACTACAATCACACAGTTCTGCCACTTCCCTGACTTGACAAGAAAATCCTGGGATTTTCCTGAATACACTCTGTAAACCAGTTTCTCATCTCTGGCAAGTTGTAGGCTAAATACATAAACTTCAGAATTTCAAATGATGCCAGGATGCTGGTAAATAAAATATTCAGTTAGGGCATCAGGCAGAAAAATAGATTAAGGAACTACTATTGTATGCCATTATAAAAGACTATAGTCATTTGAAAGACCTCTATTTATTTTATGTCATATGAGGTTTAATAAGTCAGTGGACCCCTGAGAAAATGCACAGAGAGGTAAAGTCTACGTGGATCACAGAGAGTCAGTGGAGTAATCAACAAATGTAAAAGTGTTTTCTAACCCTCAAATGCTAGTTGCTGATCCCACATAGAGACAACTTGCTCTCAACTAGACTCTGGGTGTCCTCTGCCCTTGCCAAGGGTCATTTAATTAGAAGAATTTTCTTTAGTTATTCTATTGCTGAGACTCCTTTCTGTCTTACTGATCATGAAATTGCTCAGCTGAGCTAAAAAGACAAAGTGACAATAATTGGAAACAAAATGTCTTTGTTTCCTCTTCCTCTGAGCAGCAGACTGCATCTTACAAGCACCAGGTTGGTGGAGGTGGCTTTTTTATGTAGCTTGCTGACAGAGGCTTTCCAGCATATTTATAACAGCTGAACACTGCATGCCCTGAAGAGTGAACTTAATTCTGAGACTGCCAGGTAGTCTTCTGTGAATGACAGTGATTTGTCCCTTGTGATATTTTTTCTTCTTTACTGACTATTCATAAAGCAGCATTTGACAGCCTAATTTTATATAGTTAATAACACTTAGAAGCAATGTAATTTTAGATTGTCCATTAGACTTCTCCATGTTAAACTATTTTATAATAAATAGTTTTTCTCTACCTCGCTATTTTCTGGCTTACCAAGGTTTGATTACAATGTTTATTCTTCTTATTAAATAATCTTTCAGCAAGCTAAGGATCAAAAGGATGATCCTTGATCTTGTTTGGCATTAAGTAAAACATAAATCTGGGTGTATTATATGAANGGGTGTACTATAGGAAAATTCTTACATAATTTGATGGTTGCATCAAAGGAATAATTTATTACATATTTATTCAACAAATATTTTAGTGCCTTCTATGCACTGATACTCTATTAGGAATTGGGTGTATAAAGATGAATACTTGAAATATACTCTGAGCACTAGAAGAGCTCACAGTTAAGAAGTGGTAAAAACACTTTTCTTCATGTATTATCATGACATAGGTACCAATGCAATCCCTATTTTACAGATAAGAAAACCAAGGCTAAGAGAAGCTAAATGAGTTGCCAAAAGACACACTGGATTCAGTCACAGGTGGATCAATCACAGATGGATCTAGGATTCAGTCCTACAGTTTGATGCCAGTGTTTAGATTCTTAAGCACCATGGTGTAGTTCCTCTCATAGTTGGGTCTGGGGACACATTGCATGTATCTCCATCTTTATTCTGTTTTTGCACATAGTTCATTCATATTCTTTCAATCAGTTATGTCTCTCTGTTGTATTTCCATTCACTGTCCATAGATGATATTTTGGAGAAGGAAATGGCACCCCACTCCAGTACTCTTGCCTGGAAAATCCCATGGATGGAGGAGCCTGGTAGGTTGCAGTCCATGGGGTTGCTAGGAGTCGGATACAACTGAGCGACTTCACTTTCACTTTTCACTTTCATTCATTGGAGAAGGGAATGGCAACCCACTCCAGTGTTCTTCCCTGGAGAATCCCAGGGACGGGGGAGCCTGGTGGGCTGCCGTTTATGGGGTAGCACAGAGTCGGACTTAGCAGCAGCAGCAGCAGCAGCAGCAAATATCTACAATCAAAGGGAGTGAGAACAGAAAGGAGGAAGAAAAAATCATTTGCTGTTCTTTTTATCCCAAGCTGATAAAATGTTTCTTTAGGCTGAAGCTATGCCCAGGGACCACAGGTCATCTTTTCATGATTTATAGCCCTCAGCTATATTTTACTTATATGTGCTATTGGACTCCCATAGGCACCCTTTAAGGAATTTGTTTCCATTACAGGATGTGGTCTCTGTAAACTTTGCTATTCAAAGGTCAAGCTTCCATGCTCAACAAATAACTTTACTTTGTCATCCTGATTTCTTTCTGAATCTCATTTTTGTTTCATTTTCTCAGTTGTTTTTGTTTGTTTGTTTGTTTTAAAAATTATATCCTCCCTTCAATTGATTTAGCCAGTGCCTTGATCATTATCCATATAGTCAAAGTTATGGTTTTTCTAGAAATCATGTGTTGATGTGAGAGGTGGACCATAAAGAAAGCTGAGTTTCAAAGAATAGATGCTTTTGAACTGTGATGCTGAAGAACACTCTTGAGAACCCCTTGGACAGCTAGGAGATCAAACCAGTCAGTCATAAAGGAAATAAACCCTGGATATTCACTGGAAGGGCTGATACTGAAGCTCCAATATTTTGGCCATCTGATAAGAAGAGCCAACTCACTGGAAAAGACCCTGATGCTGGGAAAGATTGAGGGCAAGAGGAAAATGGGGAAACAGAGGATGAGATGATTGGATGGCACCATCAACTCAATAGATATGAGTTTGAACAAACTCTCAGAGATGGTGAAGGACAGGGAAGCCTGGTGTGCTACAGTTAATGGGGTTGCAAAGAGTTGGACGTGATTTGGCGACTGAACAACAACAATGATCTTCATGAGGGAGAAGTATCATCCTCACTGAAATTCCCTTTCCCAGACTTGATTCATCCAGAGATGGGTGGCTGCATCAAGAACGGTATGTAGCATGGTCAGGATAGAGGACTCAGTGGTGTACTTTAGATTGGTGGGATGTTGCTATTTAAGGATAGTTCCTCCAGAACATCCAGGAAAAGAGAATAGACTTCTCTTCCTTGCAGTTTTCAAGTTGGAAGAGAAACAGTTCCTATGACAACAGGACTGATTCATTCCACAGAGGGGCATGCTGCTTGAGCTGTTAGAAGCAGCCTTGCCCTGTCAGTGTGTCTACATGTTGTCTACCCGATATCCACCATTCCAAACCAAAGTGCCCTACCATTAAGCTACAGAACTCAAAGATATTTTCATTCTACAATCTCTCTAATGTAAATAGAGAAATTATTTCGTGTTCTTTCGTGAGTTTCAGGTATAGATCTTGGAGAAATGTGGTCCAACTCTCATATCCCTTGGCAGTCAGCAAATATCTTTCATTCATGAAACCACTGGAGTTGTTCCAGATGGAACATACTCTGAGACAAGGTTTTGTAACATCACCTTTTGTACTTTTAAATTATAGGGTCTCCAAACACCTTTAAAAGAGTATCACAGTTATGATTTTCCTCTTTTGTATCACTCTAGTAAAAGATAATGATACCAATGCTAGAAATAAATTCATGAATTAAGCATTTACCATGTGGCAGGCATCATGCCAAGTATTTTGCATAAATTAGGTAATCATCCAGGAGGAAAAGTCTAATCCCCATTTATCAGCTGAGAACATTAGGGCATGAAAAGGATAAATAAGTTGCCCAAAGTCCTAGAACACAGACAATCTGATTCTAAAACCAACACTCTCATCTTCCATATACTTCAGTATTTTAAAGAATTTCCTGCTTCTGATGCTGTTTTTCTAAACATATTTTACTGCCACTCAATTTCTCTGGTTGGAATGGTTTTTAAATTGCACTCACAGACCTATTTTTCTCTTTCATACAGTATTTATAGTAGTGATTTTGATAGCTGAAAATAGTACCCTATAAGTAATGATGTAAGACTTCAGGCAAATCACTTAACCTCTCTGAACTTCAGTTTCCTCATTTGTAAGATGATGAAATAATAATACTTGCCTCACAGGATTGTTCAAAGATCAAATGCAATAATACCAGCAAAGTACTCTCAATGAATAAGTGTTAGTTCAATTTCCTTCCTTTCCCATTATTTTCCTTACAAGTCCTAGGATAAGGAAATGTGGTTAGACTCATGGCAAATTTGAATATAAAGATTCCTGACTGATTAAATAATGTATTTCTCATCTAATTCCCAAAAGAATTTGAAGAAGCTCAATGAATATGAAAGTAAAGTATTTATTATAAACCTGTTATGTTTCCCTCATTTCATCCTACCTGTTAACACTATTCTCCCCATTCAATTTCACTCATTCATTCTGGTGATCAGTCATTTATTCCTGGAAGAAATATTGATTGCATACCTACTGTTTGCCAGACATTAACTTGCAAGCTCATCTACTCTACATATAAATCTCTTCTGTTGTTCACTTGTTCTTTTTCCCTCCCTTCCTCCTTATGGTAGTCAGCTGTTCTTTTTAATCTTTCATTTGCTTATCAACCGTCTATAGCCTAACTTCTCATTTTTTTTGTTACTGTCTCCAAATGAGCCAATGGAAGTGCTTTCTTTTTTTCTCTTTGTTGCCTCTCTTTTGAATTTTATAATATTGACCTCTTCTTCCTTTTGAAAAATCTTTGNTCGGTGTGTATGCCCAGCAGTGGGATTGCTGGGTCATAAGGCAGTTCTATTTGCAATTTTTTAAGGAATCTCCACACTGTTCTCCATAGTGGCTGTACTAGTTTGCATTCCCACCAACAGTGTAGAAGGGTTCCTTTTTCTCCACACCCTCTCCAGCATTTATTGCTTATAGACATTTGGATCACAGCCATTCTGACTGGTGTGAAATGGTACCTCATTGTGGTTTTGATTTGCATTTCTCTAATAATGAGTGATGTTGAGCATCTTTTCATGTGTTTGTTAGCCATCCATATGTCTTCTTTGGAGAAATGTCTATTTAGGTCTTTGGCCCATTTTTTTTAATTGGGTTGTTTATTTTTCTAGAATTGAGCTGCATAAGTTGCTTGTATATTTTTGAGATTAGTTGTTTGTCATTCTCCTTATTCTTCTTGATTCTCATATTGTATCTTCTCTGACTCTATCATACATCTTCTTTGCATTATCTGTTCCTTAAATATTGTTGGCTTATAGGGTTAAAGTCTAAATAGGTTATTCTTTCCTGTCTACTGTTTGCTATGATTTTTGTTCACCATTTATATTTTAATGACACTAAATATAAATGCCCAAACTAGAACTATATTTCAAGATTCAGAATCATATATGTTATTGCTGACTAAACATCTCAAGCACCCCAATGTGAAGATAACTAAAAGTCCATTTATTTCCCTCCACAAACACGTGTTCCAGTAACATTCTCTATACTCTACCGAATCATGGTGCTTGCAACCATCCTAGAAAATGTTTTTGAATCCTCCTTATCTCTGAATTTCCCATGTCCAGTCAATCACTAAGTCTTCTCATCTTGCCTTTCAAATAAGTCTCCACTTCGTGCTGAAGATCTCCAACCCAGTTTGGGTAACTATACTTCATTGCATAGACAACTGCAACAGTCTCCCAACTCTTTCCCATCTCTCAGGGTCACAAGATCAAATGTATCTTTTCACCCAGTTCAGAATAATGCTTAGCATCTAAATTATAATGTGGGCATGCTGGCTTTTGCTTAAAGCTTTTAAGTGTCTTTAATTGTCTATATCAGAAATTTTCAGAATGTTTCTCTAAAATCCTTAAGGTTCCTTGGAAGATAAACAAGGTCCATGTGGTGGTGGTGGTGAGGGGTATCTTTGCAGGGGAATCTGTGTCAGCAGAGATATCCAGTTCTGCCTCCTCACTATATGCCTACCCTGTCCTTTTCATAATCAGAATAACTCTACTTTTATATATTTGATATACTGCAGTTCCTCATAGCTTTATTTGAGGAATAAGAATGAAGGAGGTGAAAGAAAGGAAGTGGGTGCTTTTACAAGTCTGAAAGCTGTCAGCCTACATAGTATCCAAGGTTGACAAAGCATGGCATGACCTAGCCTCTGACCAGTTCACTAGCCTTATCTACTAAAGTTCTCTTGCTTTTTAATTTATGCTCCATTACATTCACGTTGCCACTTACTCATTAAAAGAAATGTAGTTTTTACTGTGCTCCTGCCCTCAGAAGAATACTCCCTTTGAATTAGGCCAGTTCTAATTTTGTGTCTTCTTGAGCTTATGAATCTGCTTTACGTTGCACAGTTGTTTCAGAGAATCAAGCAACTGAATTCTAATCTTTTCAGTTTTTCATGCTCATTTCCAGGAGGTTGGCTTTTTTCCCTTGCTATTCAAAGCCATCCCATCTTTTTCATCAGTATGGCAGGTGGCCCTATAAAACTGAGCAGCTGTGAATCTTTCTGAGAGACTCTTCAGGGATGAGTTGAGAACCATGTTTGACCTGTTTATGTTTGGAAAAAAATTTTTTTTCTTTTTCAAATTTGCTTTCCAGATTACTTCAAAAGTGAAACACACAACTCTACCCACTAACTAGGCAAGTATTTCTCAGTCAGGAAACTCAGTTGAGTGGGAAGCTGAATCTAAAATTAAGTTGGTTTCCATTTGCTTAAGTGCTATTCTCAGTATAATATTCTCTTTCAAGAAGCAGTCATTAATATGCATTTTAAGACTTAATTTGGAAACAGAGTCTGTCATTGATCACCTCTCTGTTTACATTTTGGCAGTCTACTGCGATGGCACTGTTAGACTCTCTTATAAGCTGCTTTCCTTCTTCCTTCCCTCTTTATTAGCCTCAACACCTTCCTCTGAGACCTTTATTAAAAAGATCAAGAGCAGAGGCTTTAGATTTCATAAATATTGCAGCAGTTCCCTGCTCTTTGGAGAGTGGCTTCTTTAGATCGAAATGGTTTCCTACGGGGGCAGAGACTATTTTAAAGCAACAAACCAGAAAGAATAGAACAAAAAGCTGTCTTCAATAAACACACAACCACATTAGGTGTGGGGGCCAAATAAATGTGTCATCACATAAGAGATATTCAGTTCTTTTTAAAAGGTAGGAATTTTCTGCAACATTATGAAGCTGGACATGCCAGAATTTCTGTCCTGGCACAACTTCTGATGACTGGGATAGTTTTGTTAAGAAGCTAAAGGGAGTTCTGTTAACCTTTTAAGAAATTGATTGCTACTAACAGAAAAGTCTCTGGTGAGGAAATATTCCATTGTGCTGAAGTCAGTGTTTTGGAAAGGCATTTTTTTTTTTAAGTTTGCTCAGCTTCAAATATGGTGTACATATTCTGGGATGTGTCTCTGGGTGCCTGCTGGGAGTGTGAGGAAGGGAGTTGGGAATAAGAAGGCATGTGGTAATTGGCTGGAAATGCTGCTATATTGGTACATTATAATTTGTATGTATGATTTGTAATTGGAGCTATTCAGCTAATTTTTAGTGCATTATAGAGCTTAAAAATTGAAATTTAGGATGCAGGAAACTTGATCAAACCATGTTGAGGTTTGGATTACTGTCTTACAAGTAACTGAAATAAATTACTTATATTTTCAGTTTTTAAGATGATGGTTTATCCCAGGCTTAAAATGTGGGGTTAGTGAGTGAGATGGAACACAGGGAAATATCTATGGTCCTACCTCTTACCTTATGCAGTGGAACCCTAAATTGGCAGTGCATGGTGTGTTCTTGCTCTAACACTGGGGGAAAAATAAAAAATGGCAAAGCAAGATCCAGAGTATCACTTCCGCTTTGCCTACCCTCCTGAACCCCTAAGAAAAATAAGCAGAATATTCTTGGTGTCATCACCCCTAAAAGGGTGTCCTGTATCATCCTCCTAACTGGCCTTCAGGAGGATAAGACCCCTGATTTCCAGTTAGTTCAGTGTTGCAGTTTAGAGTAATTAGAATTAGCTACTCAGTTTTGAGGGGCTTCCCAGGTCACTCGGTGGTAAAAGAACCCGCCTGCCAAAGCAGAGATGTGAGTTCAGTCCCTGAGGGGGAAAGATTCCCTGTAGATGGAAATGGCAATTCATTCCAGCATTAATTCCTGGGAAATCTCATGGACAGAAGAGCCTGGCAGGCTATAGTCTGTTAGGTTGCAGAGAGTCAGACACGACTCAGCAACTGAGCATGCACACACTCAGCTTGGAAAACTGGAAGATGCTCAGACTCACCAGTTGAATCAGGCATTAGAGGAGAGGTCTCTGCAACATTTAAAAGTTCTTAATGTGATTCTAGTGTGTAGCCACTGTTGAGAACCATGGTCATAACGTTTTATAGATGCTAAAGCCAGGCATTTTCCTTCGTTACACTCCTTTTATCAGTGACCATATCTTTTCTGGTTTTTCCATTGGCTTTTGAATGAAGTCTAAATTCTGCCGTCTTCAAGCATGTTCATTATCTCATGATTTGGTAACATTCTACAACTCACATTATCTGCTCCCAGCATGCAGATCTCATTACTGACAATTCACCATGCTTATTTCAGCCCATTTGCTCTAACTCTTGTCATTTTCTTTATCTGCATAAATATCTCTCTCCTGTCTCCTTCACATCATGAAGTCTCATCCAACATCAGTTATAGCTCTTCTGTGTCCGTCTGCTAAATTCTCACTTGAGTTTTGCTCTACAACCCAATTTCAAACTGCCTTTTGGAATGGGATGTTCATGGAATCTTTTTTAAGGAAAAGATTTATTGAGTGTCTGCCACGTTTTCTGGTATCAGGTTGATTCTGTTCTTCAAGAAAGGCTATGCTTATGTTGGTGACAAACAAACTGAAATTCTCAGTAGCTTAATAAATGAGAGTTTATTTCTCACACATGAAAACCTTGTTATAGATCTTCCATGTCATGACTCGGTGCTCCCATCTCATTGCTCTACCAACATAAGTCAAAGCCTCCACTTTCACCAAAAGAGAAACACCAGAGGTGTCAAATTCCACTTCTTATGTGATTTGGTCTGGATGTGGACACCAAGGCGGGGCGTAGGGAGCAGGTGGGATGAATTGGGAGATTGGGATTGACATATATACACCATTTATACTATGTATAAAATAAATAATTAATGAGAATCTACTGTATAGCTCAGGGAACTCAGTGCTCTGTGGTGACCTAAATGGGAAGGAAATCCAAAAGAGAGGAGATATAGATATATACACATATAGCTGATTCACTTTCTTGTACAGCAGAGACTAACACAATGTTGTAAAACAACTATACTCCAATAAAAATTAATTTACAAAATAAGATTACACATAGGCTGTGATGTAGCTTTCTAAAATGTTTCTTCAACATTTGATTTGTCAAATTCTGATTGTAGTTAGAACAAGATTACTAAAATTGAGTTGTTGTGCTAAACTGAAGGATCTGAAACTAGAAAAAAATTTAATTCTAAGAATTTCAAAAAGTCGTATTTTAAATGTTTAAAAATCTGTTATCCATAAAGTAAAATATAGTCATTTATAGGATATATTTTAAAAAGAGAACTAGCCATACAAATATATGGGAAAGAGAAGTCCAGACAGTAGGAACAGCCAGTGCTAGCATGGACTCTCAGCATAGCAAAGGTCAGCACTACTAGAGGGGATATGATGTAGCTGAAAAGAGATTATAAGGCAGTCTGGGACAGGGTGACAAATGATGGAGGGCTTGGTGTGACTTTGTCTTTTCCCCACCTATTTACAGACAAAGCAAGTAGACCATAAAAAATGAATGTGACAATGTGATAATAATTATGAAACACTCAAGGAGAGCAAAACATTAAATATATTGAATATTTTTTTAAAATTCTACTTTTTCCATTGTAAACTACAATAGGTTTAGTCTGATAGGGAAAGCTTTAACATGTTTAGTCTGTTAGGAAAAACCCTAACTGTAAGAACCACATTGTCTGTCAAGTGTTAGAACATTCGACTTAGTCTCTGTTCTAACTTATAAACATCTTTTGTGAAACGAGGCTACATAGTCATTACAATTATATTTTAGATGTTAATAATCACTATTCACTTTAAAAAAGGTTTTCTAAAGCAATTCTGTGCTGCTATTTTTTTTAAAATTCTGCTGCACTTTAAAATACATTTCCTCATATTACTCAATGGAAATGAAGAACAGCTGGTCAACATCTTGCATATCATAATATATCATGTATCTAATAATTACTAACTTACTTGGAGAATAGTCTCTTTTCCCAGATAAAATATACTATTCCTTTAATCTGCTCTCATAAGTCCTCTTTCATATCACTTCCATTCTTTGGGATTACAATTGCTCTCTAAATTTAATATTTTCTACCTGATTAGTACTTAATTTTTTCTAATTTGTGACAAATCTTATTACAAATTACTTTCATAAAGAATGATCACTTTTCTGTATAACTCATGCTAAAATTGCTGGCTACTGAGGGAAGAAAACTTTGAAAATGCTTTCAGTTGACAAAGTGTTACAATAGACTCCTATATGTTATTTCATTACATTAACATAGTTAAAGACACATGGAATGTGTAGATTATTCTTTGCTGTGTTATTAACTCACAAGCAGAAAAATTCACAAATGTAACACAAAATATGAAAGCCTATTATTCCCATGGTGCACTATAAATTCATCAGTCTCTAATCTTTTTTTTTTAATATTTCACAAACTTTATTTAAATTATTGAAATAGTCACAGAGCAAATAAAGAAGGTATACCATTTTACTAGTGTCTCTGACTCTAGATACAGAGCTTTGTGGTAAACTAATTAGGGATGCTTGGCTCAAGCACAAATATGATTTGTTCTCCAAATCACCAGTGACTTCCAACCCCAAAAGCTCAGAGCACATAACTGAAGAGGGGAGGAAATGGTTAAATCAGCTTTCATGCTAAGCCTGGTTCTCTTATTGTCAGGAAACAGAAGAACAGAGAATGAAGCATCCATGCCCATTTAGGGGAAAGTTACTGGCTTAGTTAACTCTCTGCCACATTGCCATTTGGAGAGAGAGGGAGAAAGAAAGACTTTCTTATGAGATGATAGATCTGGAATTATGCAAATCTAGATTTATCTGTGATTTTTCTCTCTCTACTGCAGCTATATATAGGAATGAGTTTTTATTTTATCTGAGATTTTATCTTCTCCTATTTTATAATAAGTAATAGAAGCAAAACACATTGAGGAATAAAATCGAAAGTTAATAATAGTGTTTTGGGTTTGGAGTTCCCCTGCCCAACTCAATCCCTGTATTTCCTAGTTATATAAACACACAAACACACACACAGACATACCATTATATAGAATAATATATAATATCTTTTAATCTACCTATGAATGGCACCCCACTCCAGTACTCTTGCCTGGAAAATCCCATGGGTGGAGGAGCCTGGTAGGCTACATGGAGTCACACAGAGTCGGACACAACTGAGGGATTTCACTTTCACTTTTCACTTTCATGTACTGGAGAAGGAAATGGCAACCCACTCCAGTGTTCTTGCCTGGAGAATCCCAGGGACGGGGCAGCCTGGTGGGCTGCCATCTATGGAGTCACACACAGAGTCGGACACGACTGAAGTGACTTAGCAGCATGATCTATAATTGTCTTCTTTTTGCTTAATTCATTGCAATTTGAAATCCTGTTCATTACAACCAAGAATAAAGACTAGAGTCTACTCCTCATGGGAAGGGTGGTGGGAGATTTTGCTTCTACCTACATTCTTTTATTTTTTAGTGCTTTCTGTAGGTATATTGGGCCAATAGCTAAGACTCTGAAGGTTCAACGATGTGCTATTTTCACTGGGAGGTGTTAACAGATTTCCAGAAAAATCTTATTCCAGCATCTATGAAGTTTGGTATGCTGTTTGCAAATACTCTTATAGTACTATGAACTAGGTTCACCCAAAGGATAGTTTGAGGACTGTTAAGACTGAAACGTGGCTGAAGTTGTTTTACTTTATTCTTACTATCATTTTATCTAGCGAAGTATGCCAAATATAAGATCAAGTAATATATGTACTGGTAACGAGATGCAACTCCCCCTCATTTTTTGATCCTCACAGTAGCTTTTAATGAAGTAAGGAATTCGCCAGAACAGAGAAGCCCAACACCATAGATTTACTGCCTTTATATAAGTTTAAGTTATGGTGAAAATGTGCTAACTCTCAATACTTACCTCACTACCTTATAAAGAATATATTGTATCAGTTTTATTTAGCCATATTATTTCTTTCTGTACCATTGAGTATATTTCAGGTTTCAGTGTAGCTAGTCAGACCATAGCCATAATCTACTGAATGATAATAAAGAAACAAACAGTTCAGATGTTTTTCCCTAATGTTTGAGTTAGTGTCTGGTAATGACTAATGTTAACCAAAAGTGTGTCACATGTTACGTTAAAGATTCACTCGCCATTTTATTTCTGATCTCAAACTATGGCCACTTATGTTGTTTAACCAAAATCATCAGAAAGGACTATATAAGAATCACTATATGAAGTACCATGTTAAAAAAAAAAGCTACAAATTAAAGGTTGCAAATTCTCTTTTCATGATTAATTTCCAAAAGGGAAATTAAAATCCATACCATAACATTTCTTTTCTCTTATTGTCAAAGTTATATTAACTTCCAAAATGAAATCTATCTACTTTGAAGAAATTAGAATTCAGATATCATTTCTTCCTTATTTTCTTGTGTTTATTCTCAACCAGAGAAATCCTGCACAAATGATTGATGGCTCTCTTGTTTCTACCAGCAAATGTAGCCCAAGTCATTTCTCTGGAAAAGGTAGCGTACATGAGAACCCCCAAAGTTATATTAATCCAATCTCACATCTCTAATTTTCCAAAGAAATATGTGTCAATAGGAAAATATCAGAGCACAGCTATAATACAACTCAAATTATAACACTTAGAAAAATGCTATAATTTCTTGGTAATCATAACATTTTATAATCTAAACACTAATTCTCTTATCCAATGCAATTGGATATATATATGTTTCAAGAACCCATGTCACATAATTGAAGTCAACAATCTTGTCTCCTACCATTCACCAAAGTAGGAAATTTATTGTTGTTCAGGAGACATGGGTGGGTGTTTTGAGGAATGATGTTAAATAGAGAAATAGGCATAGGAAGAAGCTCTTGGTTTCAGCTTTGGCATGTGTGTCAGTTCCTGGCAGTTTTGCAAAATCCCTCATCAGTGGAATTAAGTCCACCTTTAACACTAAGCTGCTTGGTGTGTAATGTTGTTTAGTTACTTGTGTCCCACTCTTTTGTGACCCTAAGGATTGTAGCCCACAAGGCTTCTATGTCCATGGGAATTCCCAGCAAGAATCCTGGAGTGGATTGCCATTTCCTTCTCCAGGGGATTTTATAACCCAAGGATCAAACCCGATTATCCAGCATTGCAGGCAGATTCTTTATGTCTGAGCCACTAGGGAAATTTCTTAATGTATAATAACTAGTATCTTAAATTGAATTTTCCTCTCCCTTTCCTTATTCCAGGGTTACCATTCACTTTGCTTATTCATATGCTATGATCACCTAATATATTACTATTTTTTCTTTAAATAAACTCTTCTTCAGATAAACTAAGAAAAATAAAATCTTTTACATATATCGAGTTGGCCAAAAAGTTCATATGAGTTTTTCTGTAGCATCTTATGGAAAAATCCAAATGAAATTATTCCTTTTCTCACATGCTTTCTTGGGTGTGTAGTTCTGAGTTTCTGACCTATTTTTCTTACTGAAGAACTTTGCATAACATTTCTTTCAGGGTATTTTGCTGGCAATGAATTCTTTTATTTTTGTCTGAGAAAATGTTTATTTCTTCATCCCTTTTTATGGATAATTTTACTAGATATAGAATGCTTCAGTTCAGTTCAGTCCCTCAGTCGTGTCTGACTCTTTGCGACCCCATGAATCACAGCATGCCAGGCCTCCCTGTCCATCACCATCTCCTGGAGTTCACTCAGACTCGCGTCCATCGAGTCAGAGATGCCATCCAGCCATGTCATCCTTGGTCGTCTCCTTCTCCTCCTGCCCCCAATCCCTCCCAGCATCAGAGTCTTTTCCAATAAATCAACTCTTCACATGAGGTGGCCAAAGTACTGGAGTTTCAGCTTTAGCATCATTCCTTCCAAAGAAATCCCAGGGTTGATCTCCTTCAGAATGGACTGGTTGGATCTCCTTGCAGTCCAAGGGACTCTCAAGAGTCTTCTCCAACACCACAGTTCAAAAGCATCAGTTCTTCAGTGCTCAGCCTTCTTCACAGTCCAACTCTCACATCCATACATGACCACTGGAAAAACCATAGCCTTGACTAGACGGACCTTAGTCAGCAAAGTAATGCTTCTGCTTTTCAATATGCTATCTAGGTTGGTCATAACTTTTCCTCCAAGGAGTAAGCATCTTTTAATTTCATGGCTGCAATCACCATCTGCAGTGATTTTGGAGCCCCCCAAAATAAAGTCTGACACTGTTTCCACTGTTTCTCCATCTATAAGCCATGAAGTGATGTGACTAGATGCCATGACCTTCATTTTCTGAATGTTGAGCTTTAAGCCAACTTTTCCACTCTCCTCTTTTACTTTCATCAAAAGGCTTTTTAGTTCCTCTTCACTTTCTGCCATAAGGGTGGTGTCATCTGCATATCTGAGGTTATTGATATTTCTCCCAGCAATCTTGATTCCAGCTTGTGCTTCTTCCAGTCCAGCGTTTCTCATGATGTACTCTGCATAGAACTTAAATAAGCAGGGTGACAACATACAGCCTTGACATACTCCTTTTCCTATCTGGAACCAGTCTGTTGTTCCATGTCCAGTTCTAACTATTGCTTCCTGGCCTGCATACACATTTCTCAAGAGGCAGGTCAGGTGGTCTGGTATTCCCATCTCTTTCAGAATTTTCCACAGTTTCTTGTGATCCACACAGTCAAAGGCTTTGGCATAGTCAATAAGGCAGAAATAGATGTTTTTCTGGAACTTTCTTGCTTTTTCGATGATGCAGCGGATGTTGGCAATTTGATCTCTGGTTCCTCTGCCTTTTCTAAAACCAGCTTGAACATCAGGAAGTTCACGGTTCACGTATTGCTGAAGCCTGGCTTGGAGAATTTTGAGCATAATTTTACTAGCGTGTGAGATGAGTGCAATTGTGCGGTAGTTTGAGCATTCTTTGGCATTGCCTTTCTTTCGGATTGAAATGAAAACTGAGCTTTTCCAGTCCTGTGGCCACTGCTGAGTTTTCCAAATTTGCTGACATATTGATTGCAGCACTTTCACAGCATCATTTTTCAGGATTTGAAATAGCTCAACTGGAATTACATCACCTCCACTAGCTTTGTTTGTAGTGATGCCTTATAAGGCCCACTTGACTTCCCATTCTAGGACATCTGGCTCTAGATGAGTGATCACACCATCGTGATTATCCGGGTCATGAAGATCCTTTTTGTACAGTTCTTCTGTGTATTCTTGCCATCTCTTCTTAATATCTTCTGCTTCTGTTAGGTCCATACCATTTCTTTCATTTATTGAGCCCATCTTTGCATGAAATGTCTCTTGGTATCTCTAATTTTCTTGGTTGGTGGTATTTTGTGTTTTTAACACTTCGAATAGTTTCTCTCTTCTTTCTTGCATGGTTTCTGATGAGAATTCCACAGTAATTCTTATCCTTGTTCCTATATAGCTAAGGAATTTTTTGTGTTTTTTTTTTTTTTTTTTTTGCCTTTGGCTTCTTTCAGGATTTATTCTTTGTCTTTGGCTTTCTGAAGTTTGAATTTAAAATGTCTGAGTTTAGTTTTCATTTGATTTTTGTTATCTATCCTATTTGATGTTTTTGGAACTTCCTGAAGTTTTGGTTTGGTGTCTGTGTTTAGAAAGCTCTCATGCAAGTAATTTTCCCTCCTTTCTTATAGTCCAATTACACTTATGTTCATACATTCTGCCCATTGTCCATAGCAGACTTGGATTTTATTTTATTTTCCATTCTTTTTCTATTGTTCATTTCAGCTTTAGGTCTCTAGTGATAGATCTTCAAACTCAACATTTCTTTCCTCAGTTGTATCCTGTCTATAAATGAGCCCATCAAAGGTACTCTTCATTTCTGTTATAGTGTTTTTGAGCTGTGCTGCTGCTGCTGCTAAGTTGCTTCAGTCGTGTCCGACTCTGTGCGACCCCATCGACGGCAGCCCACCAGGCTCTCCCGTCCCTGGGATTCTCCAGGCAACAACACTGGAGTGGGTTGCCTTTCCTTCTCCAGTGCATGAAAGTGAAAAGTGAAAATGAAACCCTCAGTCGTGTCTGACTCTTAGCTACCCCATGGACTGCAGCCTACCAGGCTCCTGCATCCATGGGATTTTCCCGACAAGAGTACTGGAGTGGGGTGCCATTGCCTTCTCCATTTGAGCTCTAGTATGTCCTTTTGATTGTTTCTTAGAATTTTCACCTCTCTGCTTCCATTGCCCATCTGTTGCCGCTTGTTGTTTACTTTTTCCACTGAAGCCCTTAGCCCCAATCACAATTATATAAAATACTCTGATACTTCCAACACCTGTGTTGTATCTGAATCTAATTCTCATATTTGCTCTGTTTCTTCAGACAAAAGTAGAAACTGCCTGTTTTAATATCTTGTAATTATTTGTTGAAAACCAGACATATTGTATGGGGTAATAAGAACTGAAGTAAAAGGGCTTAAGTGGGAAGCTTTGTTAATCTCTTAGGAGCTGAGTTTTTAAAATGTTCTTTGTAGCTACAGGTATCAGCTTCTAGTGTCCTTTTTGTTTCCTCTTTTGACTCTGGGTTTCCTTAAATGCACCTCCTCCATGAGAGTATCTGTTTCACAGTTCTTTTACTTGTAATCTATTGTTGCTATGCTCAAACCCTGGGTGGTTAGGAGTAGGGGAGGGCAAGCATTCTCTGATCTTATAAATGTGGTACACCTGCATTTCTGGGCTATAGTCTTTAACTATTTCTAGTGATAAAATCCTGCTCCCCTCTTAAATGAGACCAAAAGGTCAGAAACACTGGAATGGGAGAAATTCTCTTCTCATAGTTAGAATAAAGCTGTGGTATAATCTTTTGTTTCTGGAGATTAGGCCTATGGTATGGAGAATCCTCTGGGCTTATTTCACAGTAAGCCACATGAGACATTCTAGAATCTATTTTACTTTAGTTTCAAGTTGCTCTGATAAACACTTTGGACACAGGCAAACAGTTAAGTATTTAAAAGGAAAGGTGAATGGTATAAACAGAGAAAAATGAGAGCAGGTAGGACAGGGCTGGCCATTTAAATGGGTCGTTAAGGAAGACACAATTTGACTATATCACTCTCTGGAGGGTTTCTTGGTGAGGGTTTATGAACTCTGGGATAAGGACCAAGTTGAATCTAACTTTATTTAGTTTAACATTACAATTTACATGCCTAACCTTCCTCAGTTTTTTCCTTTCTCTCTTTGATTTTTTTTTTTTAATTTTGAAGTGGACCCNTTTTGCAGTTTCCCCATGTTTATTCTTTGAACTTTTCTACTATATGTTTGCTAAATGTATTAATCAGCCATCATTTCTCTATTTTCCTGAAAAATTGAGATGAGAATCTATTCATCCATCTGCTTTTAAAGAAAAAGATGATAAAATTGTATTATATACTTGAAATTTACTAAGAGTTAAATATCAAGAATTCTCACCAAAAAATGAAATGGTAATTACATGATGTAATGGAAGTGTTAAATAATACTTCATGGCAATTTTGAAATATATAAGTGTATAAATCATCACATTGTACACCTTAAGCTTACCCAATGTTATGTGCTAATTATATCTTGGTAAAGCTGGAAAGAAAGCAAAATAATTCCCTAAAAAAGAGGGAAAAACAACAACAAAAAACATGTTGGAAAAGCTACAACCCACCATTATATCTGCATGTTTGTTTGCCTTTGCGTTTTAGGTGACTGACTTTCCTTTAAATACAATCCAGAAAATTATATTATAATTATATTATTATCTGATAATAATATAATTTGGGGTGAATATAATAGAATATAATTATCTATTAAATATGACACCACCCTTATGGCAGAATGTGAAGAGGAACTAAAAAGCCTCTTGATGAAAGTGAAAGAGGAGAGTGAAAAAGGTTGGCTTAAAGCTCAACATTCAGAAAACGAAGATCATGGCATCCGGTCCCATCACTTCATGGGAAATAGATGGGGAAACAGTGGAAACAGTGTCAGACTTTATTTTTTTGAGCTCCAAAATCACTACAGATGGTGATTGCAGCCATGAAATTAAAAGACGCTTACTCCTTAGAAGGGAAGTTATGACCAACCTAGAAAGCAATTGAAAAGCAGAAGCATTACTTTGCTGACTAAGGTCCATCTAGTCAAGGCTATGGTTTTTCCAGTGGTCATGTATGGATATGAGAGTTGGACTGTGAAGAAAGCTGAGCACCAAAGAATTGATGCTTTTGAACTGTGGTGTTGGAGAAGACTCTTGAGAGTCCCTTGGACTGCAAGGAGATCCAACCAGTCCATTCTGAAGGAGAGCAGCCCTGGGGATTTCTTCGGAGGAAATGATGCTAAAGCTGAAACTCCAATAATTTGGCCACCTCATGCAAAGAGGTGACTCATTGGAAAAGATTCTGATGCTGGCAAGGACTGGGGGCAGGAGGAGAAGTGGATGACAGAGGATGAGATGGCTGGATGGCATCACTGACTCGATGGACGTGAGTCTGAGTGAACTCTGGGAGTTGGTGATCGACAGGGAGGCCTGGCGTGCTGCGATTCATGGGGTTGCAAAGAGTAGGACACAACTGAGCGACTGAACTGAACTGAACTGATGGTGGCTCAGACAGTAAAGAAACTGCGTGTAATGTGGGAGATATGGGTTTGATTCCTGGGCTGGGAAGATCCCCCAGAGAAGGAAATAGCAACCCACTTCAGTAAACTTGCCTGAAGAATTCCATGTAGCCTGGTGGGCTACAGTCCATGGGGTTGCAAAGACTTAGACATGACTGAACGACTAACAATATAACCTTTTGTTGAGCAAAAAATTCTGTTTCTATTTCTATTTATTATTGGAGTATTTCTCCTCTTTTTGCTTTATCCCCCAATGAATACTTGTTTTGCCTTTTTTTTTCCTGATGGAAATAGAGACGATCTTTGCCTTTCAATGTTGCTTTTTAAAGTGGTATATATATGCTTTTTTTACATATAGTACTCTAGTTCTTCTTAATCTTTTTTTGAGGGGATATCACAGGTTCCTATGAGGAAATGGTGAAAACTGAGGAATCTTTTTTACAGAAAAATGCACAAACACGTACATTTTGCACATACAGTAATTTCAAGAGATTTATAAATTTCCTAAAGGCAAAATCAAAGTTTCTGAACTTCAGGTTAAAAACACTTGGCATGTTCACATCTCACAGGTGGCTTTTGTCATATGATGCACAACTAGCTTGTGTTCTGCAAGAAATGTTGAGTACAATGTTTGGCCCACTGTGTATCAGAGGGATATTTCTTTCTGTTTCAACAGTCTTTTAAACCTTATGTGGCAAAGTTTTTTACCTACAAACTTTATCAGAAAGATAATAGAATTTGTTGAGAACTGGACCCACTATGTGTAAGAAAAATACTGCATTAACTGATCATATTTATCTATATAAGGAATTATTAAAAATATCTAAGTAGTTTACCATTTCCCTTTTCTCAGGAACAAATGATAACCTTTATTCAATGTGACTAAATAAATGGCTTTGCTTTAATTGGGACCCTTTTTTCTCCTTTAATGTGATCTTATTTCACTGGGAGGTCTGAGTTTTGCTTCACAAACTTATTACCAGATCTTAGACTTTGCTTATGAATTTGCACAAAATACAGACTTTGACAACTGAAAATTGATTTTTGCAGAAGGCTTTGCTTCCCTCTAACAGGCTCTACAATATCTTGACCATAGCAGAGCAAGGGTGCGGCTCTATATCTTTTTAACTTGAGTTCACAGAGTTGCTGTCTGTGTTCTTAAATAATCATTTAGATATAGAACATGGCCTTCAGACAAAGCATCACTGTCAGGAGAAGTGGGCCTCTATCTGCCTATGTGAAAATGATTAAGAAGCAGCGGTTCCATTGCAATAGACAAACACTGATAGTGTTTTTATAGGTCCTCATGAGCTAGGACTGAGTTTGCTAAATGTTCATGGTTTGTTTTCTCTGAATGTGTATATACATATATATTTCTAGTACCTGTTACATGCAAATTTGTTTGTAGCATTCTTGCCTGGAATATCCCGTGGATAGAGGAGCCTGGCATCAAACATGACTTAGCAACTAAACAATAGCATGTAATTTGCATTTATGTTTGTAGTTTGTGAGTATGAATGTAGTCAGTGTTCTGGTTAGTTCTCTCAAGTTTATGCAAATTATGCTGTGCTATGAAAACTGATTTGATGAAGACATCCACAATTTATTAAAGGGATGATAATATGCATGTGATTGGCATGAACTAATTAAACTGAAATGTCTCAGGCTATTGTTTGCCAGGCAGCTATTTAATGGTGCAACAAATGTGATAATGCTGCTTGAATGTGGGATAGGTTTTCATCAGTGAAAAAAAGTAATAATGTTAAGCTCCCTTTATATATAATAATCATTTTTATAATCATGCTGGTGTAAAATTCTTCTATACCAAGAAGATATTGTGATTTCATAGTGCTGATAATTCAGGATTTAGAATTAAAAAAACAAAAGCTAAAAACTGGGAGGAGAGTCCCAGGTTGACCATTTATTTCCTGTGACACTGTTATTACTCTCAGAATAGGCTCCTGGAAGGAGAGAGAACAGGTGGCTGCAGATTAACTGATCTAGTGCAGTTGGTAGTTCTCATCTAGGGCTACCACCTAGGATGGAGCTCTTGGGTGTGGTCTAAACCTCCCTCTGTTAATGTTTCAGAGCAAGCATCTTTTTTTTTTTTTTTGTCTGTTTCTAAGAAAAGACTTAACAACAACCACTTCTGTTCTCTTTGGAGTTTTATTTGCTACAGCTCTCTCCCCAGTGACTAGAATAGCCTGCTATTTCAGTAACTACTTTATTTGCTTGGCTTCTTAATTAAAGCAGTTTCCTGCTTAGCAAGGCATATTTTACCTTGAGCCTTAATTCCTTCTGCTGTCCTCTCTGAAATGGATCCAGTATCCAAAGATCTTTATCAGGATAGGTGCTGATGAACCATGAGATATCCAAATGGTTCAGTGGTTGTGTTCTTGCTATACTTACAACCATGAATTGACACTTGCATACATTTCTCCTCCGTTTTTAATAAACTGTTATCTATATTATTCAGTATGTTATCTATATTATCCAGTATGTTGATGGCTTTTAGCAAAGCCCTCCAAAGAGGTATCCCTAGAATAGGATGATGTGGCAATTTTCTTAATTACATTTCAGTTACTGGCTAAATTTTCCAAGTAATTTTGCTTCAAAGGTGGTACTAAGACTAAGTCTCCTTTTAAAAGCACAGGTATTACTAACCTCTGTGGGGTGTGCCTGTGCAAACTTAGTGAAAGTGTTGGTCACTTAGTCATATCTGACTCTTTGTGACCTCATGGATTGTAGCCCACCAGGCTCCTTTGTCCACAGAATTCTCCAAGCAAGAATACTGGAGTGGTTGCCATTTCCTACTCTAGGGGATCTTCCTGACCCAGGAATTGAACCCAGGTCTCCTGTTTTGTGGGTAGTTTCTTTACCATCTGATCCACCAGAGAAGCTCAAAACATGAAGTGGCTAGGAAAAAACAAGTTATTTCTGACTCTCATCGCATTTATTTTGGGGTCAGAAGATTCTTTGAATTGTTCTAGTAGGTCGTGGGCTTCTGTGTTTCTTTTGCAGGTGTCTACCTTTGTTCTGATATTTCCCCAAGTACTTTTCTTAAAACATCACCACTCTGTTCAGTATGCTATCAATTTCAGCCTGAAAAATAATTCTCTTGGCAACTCAGTGATTTTCCAAATTCCAGTTACTAAATTTCATCTGATTTTTCTTTTCTTTGTGCCATGAATAGAAACCATTTTTTCTTATGATGTAATTGTGCTATATTTTTCTACGAAAGTTTTTATTTTATTATTTCTAAAGGAAGTTTAAACATTGTTTCAAGAAATTCAATATTTAGTACATCTCTATAAAGATAAATAAATCGAGGAACAGAGAAGAGCAGTAGTCTCCAGACTGACTATTCTAAATATTTAGAATAGAGATTCTCACCCAGGACTACTGATCTGAAAACCTTTGTTCTTTCTGCTGTGAAAGTGAAGTTGCTCAGTCGTGTCCAACTCTTTGCGACCCCATGGACTATAGCCTACTAGGTTCCAGCATCCATGGGATTTTCCAGGCAAGAATACTGGAGTGGGTTGCCATTTCACTAAACTCATAAAAGTGACATTTGGGTTGCCAGAACTAAAGTCTATGGGGTCTCATAGGAAATGATTGACTTTGAACATGCACTTCCATTAAGCTCTACCTCTCCTATCACTGTTACTGAGTCCTAGGAGAATGCCTTTGATATGCCCAGACACATAACAATATGGTTTCTAAATGATAGCGGTGTTAAAAATAACATTTTTCAGCAGTGACATTCCAGGAACTAATCTATAGTATAATAGCAGTCTCTTCAGTTTGATGCTTTCTCTGCTGTGAAGAGAAAGTACAGGCTTTAATATATCATGATGTCTCTTTTATTCATTTCTTTCAACCTTTGGTTTAGTGCTTATAAATTACCTATAGCAGATTTGCGAGTGATGCTTTACTTAGTCATCAAATTGGGTAGGATGATCTAGGAGCCTGCTGAAAGATTTTATGCAAGTTTTACATGCTGCAGAGTTCTGGTTGTGGATGTCTTTATGTGTATATAAACCTTATAACCTGGCAGCCTCATAACACTGAGACTGCAGAGACAGAGCTAATTCATACTTCGTGGGCTATCTGTTACCAAAGTTTTATTTCATATAACTACACATTTTGTCTGGCATATTTTTTAACTATAAGGAGTTTCAAAGACATGTAATAACAGATTTAAAATAACTGGGTCTCCAGAGAAACAAAACCAATGACAGATAGATATCAATCCATTGATCAATAGATAGACAAACAGATAAGTGATTGACTTTAAGGACATGGCTTATGTGCTTGTGAAGGCTGGGAAGTCCAAACTCTGTTGGCAAGCACACTGGCTAGAGACCCAGGGAAGAGATGATGCTGTAGTCTCCAGTCCCAAAGCAGTAGGAAGCAGAAACTTTCTTACTTTGGAGGACTTCATCAGTTTTTCTTAAGACCTGCAACTGATTCGATGAGGCCCACTCACATTATGGAGGATAACCTGCTTTCTTTGAAGTACACTGATTTAAATGCTACTCACATTGAAACTTTTTCTTCACCGAAAAGTGTAGATTGGTGTCTTTGGTGGCTCAGCTGTAAAGAATATGCCTGACAATACAGGAGACACAATCTCAATACCTGGGTTGGGAAGAACCCCTTGAGAAGGAAAGAGCAACCCACTCCAGTATTCTTGCCTGGGAAATTCTGTGGACAGAGGAGCCTGGTGGGCTACAGTCCACGGGATTTTAAGAGTTGGACACGAGATGGTGACTAAACTACCACCCTCGCCTGGCCCAGTAGACACCTATAATTAAGCATTGCAACTGGATTCTAACTTTTTATGTTGATTTTGTCTGAAAAATTAGTGTCACTTAATTCTAAAGACATTTTTAAAAAAAGACATAAAGTGAAAGTTGCTCAGTTGTCTGACTCTCTGCGGCCCCATACGGTCCATGGAATTCTCCAGGCCAGAATACTGGAGTAGGTAGCCATTCCCTTCTCCAGGAGATCTTTCCAACCCAGGGATCGAACCCAGGTCTCCCATGTGGCAGGCAGATTCTTTACCAGCTGAACCCCTAGGGAAGCCCTTTGACCTCTGACAATTTCAAAGGCTTCTGTGAGGTACACACAAGTTCATATTATCTACTATAAAATTAGTCTTTTGTGTTTTGAAATTAAATCTTTTCAAAGTGGTAAAAATCTACTTAAATTCTTTGGGGTTAGCGATCCCAGAACAGAATTAAGACTTTTTCTTAACTTTTACTATTACTATAACTAATTATATTAAAGTTTAAAACTTGATTGGAATTCTTCCACAATGATAAAAAAGACAAATAGTCTTTGTTAAGGATTGGTTAATATTTATAGCATTTCTAGGAAACTTACCCTGAATTTTCATTTACAATGTTCACACTTACAGGTTATTTTAATGAAGTCACCATCATGTTTTGTGTTTAGAACAATATTCATTATATTTTGAATCTTCAATTTATATTTCATTGTCTTTTGGTTAGTGTGCAATACATATTAGCTCCTAGCTTCCTTAGAGTAAGAATTGAAATATTAACTATATATCTTAACATGTACAAGTCTGTTCTAGTGATTAATTTTAAAACCTGTTCTTATTGTTTCTGTTTCAGTGCTTCTAATATTTAACCTGTTTTAATGAAATCAGTAGAGCAGATCCTGGAGAAAAGAAGGCTATGTTATCACTCTGTGACCATTGATTCTGTTATGTCAGAATGAGTTAAGACAAGCGAGGCTATGCTACACATAAAACAACTACAAAATCTCGGTGGCTTAGTAAACCAAGAGTTTATTTCTTGCTCATTTACATTCCCAGTATGAGTCAGTATGGGAACTCTGCTCATCGTTAGTTGTTCAGTAACCCAAGCTAATTGAGACTCAATTTACATGCATATGCATGATCACTGTGCCAGGAGAAAGAACACAGAGTGAGTTGTACATGCTACTTCTTAAAACTTCTACCCAGAGGTGACCCACACCATTTCTGATTGTGTTTTATTAACCAACACAAGTTACATGGCATGTGCCTACCTGCAAAGTAGGGAGTGTTGTTCGCCTGCTAAGTTGTGTCCAACTCTTTGCGACCCTATGGACTGCAGCACACCAGTCTTCCCTGTCCTGTACTATCTTCTGGAGTTTGCTCAAACTCATGTCCATTGAGTCGGTGATGCCATCCAACCATCTCATCCTCTGCCACTCCCTTGTCCTTCTGTCTTCAATCTTTACAAAGCAGGTGAGAAAGTATAATTATTGCATGAACTTGGAAGGAGGGAAACTGAAATATTTGTGACTGGTCTTGTGACCATAGTCAGACACTGTTTCAGCTGTGATTCTGTATCAGGAATGATTTTAGCTCTCTGTGGCTAAGATAAGCTAATAAAGACATTATTATTTCATATAATTTGAGTAAGTAGGTAGGCAGTCTCTGAGTTGGCATGGGAGCTCAAGATTGCTGTAAAGAACCAGCCTTTCATATTGCTGTTCTACTAACCCAGTATAATAGGTTTCTGTCCTTAGCCTGACTACTTTTGGTTTCAGGAAGACTTGTACTACTATAAATAATATCACATTCTCACATATCTGCTTCCAAATCTTAAAGAGGGGGAACATATTTTTTTCTTTGTTCTCTGTGTCTTTTTGGTTGGGAGGAAAATCTTCCCTAGAGGAAACAAACCAGCTTTTCTATTGGACTTTCCCTTATTTTTCATTAATCAGGACCATGTTACTTAGCAACTCTTAGATACAAGGAAAGCTAGAAAAGGGAGTATCTGAAAGGGAGCAAAGAATAGCTAGAGCTAATTAGGGATCTTCATGGTTTTGCCATCTTTCTTCCTTTGGAGCTGGTCATGTTGTCCTTTCAACAAACTTTAGCTCTTATATTAAGAAAGAAGAGGAAATGGCTATGGAGAGAATGTAAGATTTCACAGAAAAAAAAAATCATGGAGGCAGCAGTAGTTACTTGAGAGACTGAGTATTTCAGTGACAGAAAGGGCATTTTAGGTAGAATACACTAAAGGCAAATAGGAAAAAAATAAATGCTGGAGGGCTAGGTTATGATTAAATAATGTTGAGTCAAGAATGTCACACAGGAGCTTGGTCTCTTTTGGGAGCCGTATAACTTGGGGGCCCTGTGATGTGAAGACAATTACGCTAGATGTGGCCGATCTTGATTCAATCTGAGTTCTACCATTTATTAGCTGTGAAATGTTGAGCAAATTCTCTGGGTTCTATATATGTCCATTTGCTCATCTATGATAAAAGGGAGTAATCAATGGTACCTACCTGTATTAGGTAGGGTATGCTAAACTTCTGTAATAAATAGATGCAAAAATGTAATGACTAAAATAAAATAGAAGGTCTCTTTTTTTTTTTTGAGTTGTTGATATAACAAGGTAGTGGACAGGCACTCTGCTCCATGTAGTCATTCAAGGTCCTGGGTTGAATGCAGCTTTACCATCTTCAACAGACGCTTTCCACAATCTCAGTGATAGTTCTCCTGAAAAACTCACTGGGCTGTAGAGAGCTTTGTATGGTACAAATATAATGCATAGTAAGTACTTTTCATCGTGTCTGAAATGGAGTAAACAGTCAGTAAAGATTCAGTTCAGTTCAGTTGCTAAGTCGTGTTTGACTCTTTGCGACCCCATGGACTGCAGCACACCAGGCTTCCCTGTCCATCACCAACTCCCAGAGCTTACTCCAACTCATAAATAAACATTAATGGCTGTTAATGTTAGTCATAATTTTGGCTTAGAAACCAAAGGGCTCAAAGAAGAATTGAAAGCTAGTCTTATTAAACCATAAAATAATATTTTATATATTTACTTATTTTGAAGAGAAAAGTGAAACAGCTGAAATAAAAATTATTTTGTCAAACATTATATAGGATAGTTCTGCAAAAGGATGGTTTTATAGGATGGAGTTGTAGTTATAGGCTGACAAACCAGTTGGATACAGTTGTGATAGTGTAGTCAAGAACTAATGAGATCAGAAGGAAGGTAGGAAAGAAGAAGGGAGAGATCTAATGCATTCTACTATCTCAAGGTTTAGAGAGTCTCAGATATTTATCCTTCTTGATGTCCCCAATTCAGTACGTGTTTGGCATCAATCTTTGTCACTGGCAAAATCATAGTATTTCTCTTATCATCTCAAGATAAGTTTATGAATATATTTGGATTTGATTGCAGAAAATAGAATGGGGAAATGCCATAGGAAATTCCCTTAGATGTTGGATATGTGCATATCTATTTGGATATCAAGCTAAAATTATTTTATGTTTGACTTCCTCTGGTCTATTGAAGGATAACTCAATTTATCTCTTATTTTTTCTCTGTATGCCCCAAGATGATTAATGCATTTAGTCACTTCTTGGATTTGATTTTGTTTTCCTCTCTCTTTCTCTCTTTTTTTCACATTTTGCTTCTTCATTAGGATAATGATTACTTTTTTTCTCTGAATCTAATAACAAAAAAATGCCAAAAACCATACATTACACTAGTCAACCAGGATTATGTCAGCCAGTTTGTTTTGCTTTTGCCAAATTTAGAATTGCCAGTATTTTTACCAGAATTTCTCACATATATGTTTGTCTTCCTTTTCTAAGAGTGTTAGAGAGTTTGAAAACAGATGAGCTAGGAATGATAATGTAGAATTCCCAGAAATAAAAGCCTTGTATATGTCACAGACTGGGAAGTCATGCTTGCAGTGATTAAGAATTCTTTTTGCTATTTACCTAGCAGGCTTGGATGCTAAGTTGCTTTAGTCATATCTGACTCTTTGTGACCCTATGGAACATAACCTACCAGGCCCCTCTTTCATGGGATTCTCCAGGCAAGAATACTGAAATGTGGTACTATGTCCTTCTCCAGGGGATCTTTCTGACTTAGGGGGTGAACTCATGTCTTATGTTTCCTGCACTGGCAGGCAGGTTCTTTATTGTTAACACCACCAGTCAGTTCAGTCAGTTCAGTTGCTCGGTTGTGTCCAACTCTTTGCGACCCCATGAATTGCAGCATGCCAGGCCTCCCTGTCCATCACCAACTCCTGGAGTTCACTCAGACTCACGTTCATCATGTCCGTGATGCCATCCAGCATCTCATCCTCTGTCGTCCCCTTCTCCTCCTGCCTCCAATCCCTCCCAGCATCATAGTATTTTCCAATGAGTCAACTCTTTGCATGAGGTGGCCAAAGTACTGGAGTTTCAGCTTTAGCATCATTCCTTCCAAAGAAATCCCAGGGCTGATCTCCTTCAGAATGGACTGGTTGGATCTGCTTAGTGTCCAAGGGACTCTCAAGAGTCTTCTCCAACACCACAGTTCAAAAGCATCAATTCTTCGGCACTCAGCTTTCTTCACAGTCCAACTCTCACATCCATACATGACCACTGGAAAAACCATAGCTTGACTAGATGGACCTTAGTTGGCAAAGTGATGTCTCTGCTTTTCAATATACTATCTAGGTTGGTCATAACTTTTCTTCCAAGGAGTAAGCGTCTTTTAATTTCATGGCTGTAATCACCATCTGCAGTGATTTTGGAGCCCCCCAAATAAAGTCTGACACTGTTTCCACTGTTTCCCCATCTATTGGCCATGAAGTGATGGGATGAGATGCCATGATCTTAGTTAGGTTTCAATCTTTACCATGACCAAGGGAGAAGTGTGGGGGCAATTTCCCAGGTTCTAGTAGTAAGAATGAAAACATTCTGATAAAATGCCACTCTCACACATGTGTATAGCATTAATACCTGGCAGATAGCATGGGTACATCATATTTGTGTAGATCAGTAGATATAAAAAGATTATATTCATGTAAATACTACCCAGGTTCAAAATTAAACATTATACCTAGAAGGACCACTCTTGTACATTCTCAGATACTGTTCCCCCAAAGTATCGCTATTTTTGCATTTAGCAGCAGAAATTAGTTTTGCCTTGATTTTATACTTCATATAAATGGAATCATAAAGTATGTACTCTTCAGTGTCTGATTTCTTTCACTCATCACAATGTTAATGGGGTTCATCATGTTTTTGCATTAATTTTTTTCATTTTCATCATGTACTACATGGCATTGTGTGAAAGTAGTGAGGAGAAAATGAGTAAATGTAAGTATGAGCATGTCTGTGCTCAGTTATGTCTGACTCTTTATAACTTCATGGCTGTGGCCCACCAGGCTCCTCTGCACATGGAATTTTCAAGATTAGAATACTGGAATGGGTTTCCATTTCCTCCTCCAGGGAGCCTCCCTGACTTATGTATTGAACCCACATCTCTTGCATCTCCTACATTGGCAGGAGGATTCTTTACCACTGCACCACCTGGAAAAGTAGTAAAATGTGCTTATTCATTCTACCATAGCCAAGTTTTTAGATTGTTTGTAGTTTGGGGCTATATTGTTATGAACATCCTTGTACTTATATTTTAGTGAGCATAATGTATATGTCTCTGCACTCAGCTTTCTTAGTAGTCCGACTCTCACATCCAGACATGATTACTAGACCATAGCCTTGACTAGACAGACCTTTGCTGACAAAGTAATGTCTCTGCTTTTTAATATGCTATCTGGGTTGGTCATAACTTTTCTTGCCAGGAGAAAGGGTCTTTTAATTTCATGGCTGCAGTCACCATCTGCAGTGATTTTGGAGCCCCCAAGAATAAAGTCAACCACTGTTTCCACTGTTTCCCCATATATTTGCCATGAAGTGATGGGACCAGATGCAATGATCTTCGTTTTCTGAATGTTGAGCTTTAAGCCAACTATTTCACTCTCCTCTTTCACTTTCATCAAGAGGCTTTTTAGTTACTCTTCACTTTCTGCCATAAGGTTGGTGTCATCTCCATATCTGAGGTTATTGGTATTTCTCCTAGCAATCTCAGAGAAGGCAATGGCACCCACTCCAGTACTCTTGCCTGGATAATCCCATGGACGGAGGAGCCTCATGGGCTACAGTCCATGGGGTTACTAAGAGTTGGACAAGACTGAAGCAACTTAGGAGCAGCAGCAGCCTAGAAATCTTGATTCTAGCTTGTGCTTCATCCAGCCCAGCATTTCTCATGATGTACTCTATATCAGTTAAGTAACCAGGGTGACGATATACAGCCTTGACGTACTTCTTTTCCTATTTGGAACCAGTCTGTTGTTCCATGTCCAGTTCTAACTGTTGCTTCCTGGCCTGCATATAGGTTTCTCAAGAGGCAGGTCAGATGGTCTGCCATTCCCATCTCTTTCAGAATTTTCCACAGTTTCTTGTGATCCACACAGTCAAAGGTTTTGGCATAGTCAATAAAGCAGAAATAGATGTTTTTCTGGAACTCTCTTGCTTTTTCCATGATCCAGCGGATGTTGGCAATTTGATCTCTGGCTCCGCTGCCTTTTCTAAAACCAGCCTGAATATCTGGAAGTTCACAATTCACATATTCCTGAAGCCTAGCTTGGAGAATTTTGAGCATTACTTTACTAGCATGTGAGATGAGTGCAGTTGTGTGGTAGTTTAAGCATTCTTTAGCATTGCCTTTCTTTGGTGTTGGACTCTTGAGAGCCCCTTGGACTGCAAGGAAATCCAACCAGCCCATCCTAAAGGAAATAAGTCCTGGGTGTTCATTGGAAAGACTTATGTTGAAGCTGAAGCTCCAATATTTTGTCCACCTGATGCGAAGAGCTGATTCATTTGAAAAGATCCTTATGTTGGGATAGGTTAAGGGCAGGAGGAGAAGGGGATGACAGAGGATGAGATGGTTGGATGGCATCCCCGACTCAATGGACATGAGTTTGGGTAAACTTCAGGAATTGGTGGGAGACCTGGCAGGCTGCGGTTCATGGGGTCACAAAAAGTTGGACACGACTGGGCTACTGAACTGAACTGAACTGAATGTATATGTCTATTAAAATTTGAATTACTTGGTGGCAGGATTTATGTTTAGGTTTGGAGAAGGAAATGGCAATCCACTCCAGCTCTCTTGCCTGGAAAATCCCATGGACAGAGGAGCCTGATAGGCTACAGTCCATGGGGTCGCAAAGAGTCGGACAGGACCGAGCAACTTCACTTTCATTTTCACTTTAGTAGATATTGTTATATTCCAAAGCTATTGTGTCAGCTTATACTCCCACACATTGTTTGAAAACTGCAGTGTCTTTTGTTGTTGTTCAGTTGCTAAGTTGTTTCCAAATATTTGTGACTTCATGGACTGTAACACACCAGGCTCCTCTGTCCTCCAGTATCTCCTGGAGTTTGCTCATATTCATGCCCATTGAGTTGGTGATGCTATCTAACCATAACTCATCCTCTGCTACCCCCTTCTCCTTTTGCCTTCTATCTTTTCCAGCATCAAGGTCTTTTCCAATGAGTCAGCTCTTCACATCGGGTGGCCAAAGTATTGGAGCTTCCACTTGGCAATAGAACTTCCAATGAATATTCAGGGTTGATTTCTTTTAAATTGACTGGTTTAGGTTTCTCATAGCTTTCCTTCAAAAGAGCAAGTGTATTTTAATTTCATAGCTGAAGTAACTGTCTAAAGAGATTTTGGAGCCCATTAAAATTAAGTCTGTCACTGTTTCCAGTGTTTCCCCTTCTCTTTGCCATAAAAACCTGTATGCAGGTTGGGAAGCAACAGAACAGGACACGGAACAACAGTTCAGTTCAGTTCAGTCGCTCAGTCATGTCCGACTCTTTGCGACCACATGAATCTCAGCATGCCAGGCCTCCCTGTCCCTCACCAACTCTCGGAGTTCACTCAGATTCACGTTCATTGAGTCAGTGATGCCATCCAGCTATCTCATCCTCTGTCGTCCCCTTCTCCTCTTGTCCTCAATCCTTCCCAGAATCAGAGTCTTTTCCAATGAGTCAACTCTTCACATGAGGTGGCCAAAGTACTGGAGTTTCAGCTTTAGCATCATTCCTTCCAAAGAAATCCCAGGGCTGATCTCCTTCAGAATGGACTGGTTGGATCTCCTTAGTATCCAAGGGACTCTCAAGAGTCTTCTCCAACACCACAGTCCAAAAGCATCAATTCTTCAGTGCTCAGCTTTCTTCACAGTCCAACTCTCACATCCATACAGGACTACTGGAAAAACCATAGCCTTGACTTGTCTGACCTTTTTTGGCAAAGTAATGTCTCTGCTTTTTAATATGCCATCTAAGTTGATCATAACTTTCCTTCCAAGGAGTAAGCATCTTTTAATTTCATGGGTGCAATCACCATCTGCAGTGATTTTAGAGCCCCCCAAAATAAAGTCTGACACTGTTTCCGCTGTTTCCTCATCTATTTCCCATGAAGTGATGGGACCAGATGCCATGATCTTCGTTTTCTGAATGTTGAGCTTTAAGTCAACTCTTTTACTCTCTTCTCACTTTCATCAAGGGGCTTTTTAGTTCCTCTTCACTTTCTACCATAAGGGTGGTGTCATCTGCATATCTGAGGTTATTGATATTTCTCCCAGCAATCTTGATTCCAGCTTGTGCTTCTTCCAGTCCAGCGTTTCTCATGATGTACTCTGCATAGAAGTTAAATAAGCAGGGTGACAATATACAGCCTTGACATACTCCTTTTCCTATTTGGAACCAGTCTGTTGTTCTATGTGCAGTTCTAACTGTTGCTTCCTGACCTGCATATAGGTTTCTCAAGAGGCAGGTCAGGTGGTCTGGTATTCCCATCTCTTTCAGAATTCTCCACAATTTATTGTGATCCATACAGTCAAAGGCTTTGGCATAGTCAATAAAGCAGAAATACATGGTTTTCTGGAACTCTCTTGATTTTTTGATGATCTAGCAGATGTTGGAAATTTGATCTCTGGATCTTCTGCCTTTTCTGAAAGAGCTTGAACATCTGGAAGTTCATGGTTCATGTATTGCTGAAGCCTGGCTTGGAGAATTTGAGCATTACATTACTAGCGTGTGAGATGAGTGCATTTGTGCGGTAGTTTGAGCATTCTTTGGCATTGCCTTTCTTTGGGATTGAAATGAAAACTGACCTTTGCCAGTCCTGTGGCCACTGCTGAGTTTTCCAAATTTGCTGGCATATTGAGTGCAGCATTTTCATAGCATTATCTTTCAAGATTTACAATAGCTCCACTGGAATTCCATCATTTCCACTAGCTTTGTTCGTAGTGATGCTTTCTAAGGCCCACTTGACTTCACATTCCAGGATGTCTGGCTCTAGGTGAGTGATCACACCATCATGATTGTCTGGGTCATGAAGATCTTTTTTGTACAGTTCTTCTGTGTATTCTTGCCACCTCTTCTGAATATCTTCTGCTTCTGTTAGGTCCATACCATTTCTGTCCTTTATTGAGCCCATCTTTGCATGAAATATTCCCTTGGTATCTCTAATTTTCTTGAAGAGATCTCTAGTCTTTCCCATTCTGTTGTTTTCCTCTATTTCTTTGCATTGATTGCTGAGGAGGGCTTTCTTTTCTCTTCTTACTATTCTTTGGAACCCCACATCCAAGGAGTGGTGGCTGCACAGGTAGAGGATGGCCAAAAGGAGCCACTCCACATTCATGATCAGGAGGGGCATCAGTGAAGAGATTCCCCTTGTCTAAGGTAAGGGGCAGCAGCTGTGCTTTGCTGGAGCAGCCATGAAGAGATACCCCACGTCCAAGTTAAGAGAAACCCAAGTAAGATGATAAGTGTTGCAAGAGGGCATCAGAGGACAGACACACTGAAACTATAATCACAGAAAACTAGGCAATCTAATCCCATGGAGCACAGCCTGGTCTAACTCAATGAAACTAAGCCATGCCCTGTCAGGCCACCCAAGACGGGCGGGTTATGGTGGAAAAGTCTGACAGAATGTGTTCCACTGGAGAAGGGAATGGCAAACCACTTCAGTATTCTTGCCTTGAGAACCCCATGAACAGTATGAAAAGGCAAAATGATAGGATACTGAAAGAGGAACTCTCCAGGTCAGTAGGTGCCCAATATGCTACAGGAGATCAGTGGAGAAATAACTCCAGAAAGAAGGAAGGGATGAAGCCAAAGCAAAAACAATACCCAATTGTGGATGTGACTGGTGATAGAAGCAAGGTCCAATGCTGTAAAGAGCAATATTGCATAGGAACCTAGAATGTTAGGTCCATGAATCATGGCAAATTGGAAGTGGTCAAACAAGAGATGGCAAGAGTGAATGTCGACATTCTAGGAATCAGCGAATTAAAATGGACTGGAATGGGTGAATTTAACTCAGATGTCCATTATGTCTACTACTGTGGGCAGGAATCCCTCAGAAGAAATGGAGTAGCCATCATGGTCAACAAATGAGTCTGAAATGCAGTACTTGGATGCAATCTCAAAAATGACAGAATAATCTCTGTTCGTTTCCAAGGCAAATCATTCAGTATCACAGTAATCCAAGTCTATGCCCCAACCAGGAATGCTGAAGAAGCTGAAGTTGAACAGTTCTATGAAGACCTACAAGACCTTTTAGAACTAACACCCAAATAAGATGTCCTTTTCATTATAGGGGACTGGAATGTAAAGGTAAGAAGTCAAGAAACACCTGGAGTAACAGGCAAATTTGGCCCTGGAATATGGAATGAAGCAGGGCAAAGGCTAATAGTTTTGCCAAGAGAACGCACTGGTCATAGCAAACACCTCTTCAAACAACACAAGAGAAGGCTCTACACATGGACATCACCAGATGGTCAACACTGAAATCAGATTGATTATATTCTTTGCAGCCAAAGATGGAGAAGCTCTATACAGTCAGCAAAAACAAGACTAGGAGCTGACTGTGGCTCAGATCATGAACTCCTTATTGCCAAATTCAGACTTAAATTGAAGAAAGAAGGGAAAAACCACTAGACCATTCAGGTATGACCTAAATCAAATCCCTTATGATTATACAGTGGACGTGAGAAATAGATTTAAGGGACTAGATCTGATAGATAGAGTGCCTGATGAACTATGGAATGAGGTTCGTGACACTGTACAGGAGTCAGGGATCAAGACCATCCCCATGGAAAAGAAATGCAAAAAAGCAAAATGTCTGTCTGGGGAGGCCTTGCAAATAGCTGTGAAAAGAAAAGTGAAAAGCAAAGGAGAAAAAGAAAGATATAAGCATCTGAATGCAGAGTTCCAAAGAAACTTTACAGTATCTATTTATATTTTGATTAAAAATTCATCAGAGATTGATTTGTGTATGATATGACCTACCTGGAGAAGGAGATGGCAACCCACTCCATTATTCTTGCCTGGAGAATCCCATGAACAGATAACCTAGCAGGCTACAGCCCATGGGGTTGCAAAGAGTCAGACATGACTGAGCAACTAACAGGTACATACACATGATATATAAATAATGGTCATTTATTACCATGAAAGTGAAAGTGAAACTGAAGTCCCTCAGTCGTGTCCGACTCTTTGAGACCCCATGAACTGTAGCCTATGAGAGTCCTCCATCCACGGAATTTTCCAGGCAAGAGTCCTGGAGTGGGTTGCCATTTCCTTCTCCAGGGGGTCTTCCCCACCCAGGGATTGAACCCCGGTCTCCCACATTGCAAGCAGAGGCTTTTACCTTCTGAGCTACCAGGTAAGCTCCCCCATTTAGCCTCATATGCTTATCCAATTGACCCAGCACTATTTGTTGACAAGAGTATCCTACCCATACCGCACTGCAAGGCTACGTTTGTAATATAATCAAGTGACTGAATAGATATGACTTTGCTTCTGAGTTCTCTATTCCATTCCATTGGCCTAATTGACTATAATTACCACTTTGCTATAGATATATGATACATCCTTTTAGTTGTATAAGTCATTCTAGTTTGATTTTTTAAGATATGTTATTATATGGAAATTTTAGATTCAGCATGTTAATTTTTACCAAAACTTACTGTGTTGCTTGAATAATTGACACATTTAGGGAAGGTTGACATATTTACAATGTTAAGTTTTTCAGTTCATGTGCATTATATACTCTACCATGTATTTACTCCCTTTTCACTAGCTCTTTACTTTTCTAAAAAAATGACTTGCAGTTGTATGTATACTTTATATCATTTGTTAGAGTTATTATTGAGTGATGTTTCTTGATGTTACTGTACATTATTTCATTTATCAAACTTCAGTTTTTTCTGGAATATATAAATATAATTGATATGTTAATGTTTTCATGTTAAAGTCACATCAGTAATTCAGCAAACTCATTTATTCCAACAGCTTCCTGAATATTATTTTGGACTTATTATGGGTCAAATCATGTTATTTTGCAAATCTGTACATAATAAGTTTTATTGCTTTGTATTGTTCTTTCTGATCCCATATTTTCCTTTTTTTCCATTGACTTAATTGTACTGGATAGATTTTCAAGTTGAAAAGTTGAATAGCAGAGAAGGAAATGCCATCATTACTGATAATAGAGGGAAGGTTTTCAACTTTTCAGCAAGTATGTTACTGATTCTAGACATTTCATGAGGCCCACTACATTCACACCATTTTCTAAGACCTGAGAATATGCTCTCTGCACCCTAAAAATAACAGCTTCCTCACAATTTTCCAGATCTGGCATGTTTTGATGAAAGTGCTTGCACAGAAGCTAGCACGTTACCTTGCTTCATGCCTTTCATGACATTGATGCCTTTCTGCTCTATTTTCTAGGTCATTCCACATGATTAACAGGTTTCTCTTTCTGCTTTTTCTTTGTGTGTTTCCTTTTCTGTAAATTATTGTGAACATACGTTTAATATTTTTTAAAATAATCAGTGATCTACAATTAATAACCATTCAAAGTACAAATGACCTATCAGAGACATTATCAGCCACAGCCAAGCACTGAGTACCCTTTGACTGTGTGACACCTTGTGTGTTAGGAAACACAACTCCTAGCCACATTTAGGTCATAACACTGGATTTGTGATTTAAACTTTCTTGAGAAAGAGGCCATGTGATTCAATGGGTAATTTAGAGAAAGCCTAACATTTGAGGACTATGACACTTAATTATATCTGTTATTTTTATTTTTCGCTGTTTTCTTTCCATGCCACACTCCCTTCTCCATGATGTCTCTTCTGGTTGATTCTATTATATTAAAGATTTATCTACACCTCTATTATACTGTCATTATTAAGATTGTAGTAAGTTGCTATCATTTCATGGGAAATAGTTGGGGAAAGAGTGTCAGACTTTATTTTTGGGGGCTCCAAAATCACTGCAGATGGTGATTGCAGCCATGAAATTAAAAGATGCTTACTCCTTGGAAGACAAGTTATGACCAACCTAGATAGCATATTGAAAAGCAGAGACATTACTTTGCCGACAAAGGCCCGTCTAGTCAAGGCTATAGTTTTTCCTGTGGTCACGTACGGATGTGAGAGTTGGACTGTGAAGAAGGCTGAGCACCAAAGAATTGATGCTTTTGAACTGTGGTGTTGGAGAAGACTCCTGAGAGTTCCTTGGACTGCAAGGATATCCAATCAGTCCATTCTGAAGGAGATCAGCCCTGGGTGTTCTTTGGAGGGAATGACATTAAAGCTGAAGCTCCAGTACTTTGGCCACCTCATGCAAAGAGCTGACTCATTGGAAAAGACTCTGATGCTGGGAGGGATTGGGGGCAGGAGGAGAAGGGGACAACAGAGGATGAGATGGCTGGATGGCATCACCAACTCGATGGACATGAGTCTGAGTGAACTCCGAGTGTTGGTGATAGACAGGGAGGCCTGGCGTGCTGTGATTCATGGGGTCGCAGAGTTGGACATGGCTGAGAGACTGAACTGAACTGAACTGAAGTAGCTATAGGGTTCAACTCCCATCTTAAACTGTGAGGTACCCTGGAGAATCAGTGCAGTGTTTTGCTCATTTTTATTTATCCTGTAAAGACTTAACATACCGTTGCAAAATTGCATGAAATTGATTAAAATAAGAACTTGTTGTTTTAGTCACTAATTCTTGTCCAACTCTTGTGATTTCATGGACTGTGTAGCCTGCCAGGATCCTCTTTCCATGGGATTTCCCAGGCAAGATACTGGAATGGATTGCCATTTCCTACTCCAGGGAATTTTCTGGACCCAGAGACTGAACCTGCATCTCCTGCATTGGAAGGCAGATTCTTCACTACTTCATCAGGGAAGCCCAAAATAGAAACTAAATGGGTGCTTATTAACTTAGTCATGGGACAGTTCAGTCAAATGCTTTAGAAAACAATCATACTACTACATGGTATTTATTTGTCCCTCCTATTTTTTCCCATCCAGGACCCCCCTCAGAAGATGCATCCGGAATTTAGCATATCTGCTAATTTTGAAATACTGTTGAGACTACTCAACTTGATGACATGTTGAAAGTTATATTTTATGATAATATTTACCGAATCATTATACTTTTTCTATAAATACTTGCAAATGAAGTAAAAGGAAACATGTAAACTCAAGTATGTGCTTTGCATGTTCTTGGGTGGTTTTATTCCAAATTACTTTTTAAATGAATCTTCTTGACCCATTGTCAAAGTTCTTTTGTTCTTGATCTAGATTTTAATGAGGAAAGATATTTGGACTTTTTTCCCCTTTTAATTGTTTGGATTTTTTATTTAAGAACCAGATTTTTTTCAGGTGTGTGATATAAGTGATATCTCTGATTCAGTAAAACCTTTCTTGCCTTATTGTCACCCTGAACTAATCAGGTCCTGGGGGATATTTGGTCACTTCTCCAGAGACATTCATCAGTGCTAATAGGCCCAGGTCATCCTGTCCATTTCTTTTCATTTTTATTTAAAAACAGATGGCCCTAACATCAGGGGTATCTTATAAGTTTATCAACTATTTTTCTTTAATCTCTGAGGATAAATTTATAAATGCAAATATAGATAATCTTTGTAATAAATAGTAAAGTTTGTAATTTATAATGTGAGATACATTAAGAAATTATTCTTTAGTCACTAAATCATGTCTGACTCTTTTGAACCCCATGGACTGTCACTCACCAGGCTCTTTTGTCCATGGGATTCTCCAGGCAAGAATACTAGAGTGGGTTGGCATTTCCTTCCCAGGGGATCTTCCTGACTTGGGGATCACACCCACATCTCCTGCATTGGCAGGTGGTTTCTTTACTGTTGAGCCACCAGGGAAGCCCTTTTAAAAGATTCAGTTCAGTTCAGTTCAGTTGCTCAGTCGTGTCTGACTCTTTGTGACCCCACGAATTGCAGCATGCCAGGCCTCTCTGTCCATCACCAACTCCCGGAGTTCACTCAGATTCACATCCATCGAGTCAGTGATGCCGTCCAGCCATCTCATCCTCTGTCGTCCCCTTATCCTTCTGCCCCCAATCCCTTCCAGCATCAAAGCCTTTTCCAGTGAGTCAACACTTCACATGAGGTGGCCAAAGTACTGGAGTTTCAGCTTTAGCATCATTCCCTCCAAAGAAATCCCAGGGCTGATCTCCTTCAGAATGGACTGGTTGGCTCTCCTTGCAGTCCAAGGGACTCTCAAGAGTCTTCTCCAACACCACAGTTCAAAAGCATCAATTCTTCAGCACTCAGCTTTATTTATAGTCCAACTGTCACATCCGTACATGACCACAGGAAAAACCATAGCCTTGACTAGACGGGCCTTTGTTGGCAAAATAATGTCTCTGCTTTTGAATATGCTCTCTAGGTTGGTCATAACTTTTCTTCCAAGGAGTAGCGTCTTTTAATTTCATGGCTGCAGTCACCATCTGGAATGATTTTGGAACCCCAAAAAATAAAGTCTGACACTGTTTCCACTGTTTCCCCATCTATTTCCCATTAAATGATGGGACCGGATGCCATGATCTTCGTTTTCTGAATGTTGAGCTTTAAGCCAACTTTGTCACTCTCCACTTTCACTTTCATCAAGAAGCTTTTTAGTTCCTCTTCACTTTCTGCCATAAGGGTGGTGTCATCTGTATATCTGAGGTGATTGATATTTCTCCCAGCAATCTTGAGTCCAGCTTTTGTTTCTTCCAGTCCAGCGTTTCTCATGATGTACTCTGCATATAAGTTAAATAAGCAGGGTGACAATATACAGGGTGACAATTGACGTACTCCTTTTCCTATTTGGAACCAGTCTGTTGTTCCATGTCCAGTTCTAACTGTTGCTTCCTGATCTGCATGCAGGTTTCTCAAGAGGCAGGTCAAGTGGTCTGATATTCCCATCTCTCTCAGAATTTTCCACAGTTTATTGTGATCCACACAGTTAAAGGCTTTAGCATAGTCAATAAAGCAGAAATAGATGTTTTTCTGGAACTCTCTTGCCTTTTTGATGATCCAGCAGATGTTGGCAATTTGATCTCTGGTTCCTCTGCCTTTTCTAAAACCATCTGGAACATCTGGAAGTTCACAGTTCATGTATTGCTGAAGCCTGGCTTGGAGAATTTTGAGCATTGGTACTAGCATGTGAGATGAGTGCAACTGTGCGATAGTTTGAGCATTCTTTGGCATTGCCTTTCTTTGAGATTGGAATGAAAATGGACCTTTTCCAGTCCTGTGGCCACTGCCAAGTTTCCAAATTTGCTGACATATTGAATGCAGCACTTTCACAGCATCATCTTTCAGGATTTGAAATAGCTCAACTGGAATTCCATCACCGCCACTAGCTTTGTTTGTAGTGATTTTTCCTAAGGCCCAATTGACTGCATTCCAGGATGTCTGGCTCCAGGTGAGTGTGAGTGATCACACCATTGTGATTTTCTGGGTCATGAAGATACTTTTTATACAGTTGTTTTGTGTATTCTTCCCACCTTTTTTAAATATCTTCTGCTTTTGTTATGTCCTTACCATTTCTGTCCTTTATTGAGCCCATCTTTCCATCAAATGTTCCCTTTTTTTCTCTAATTTTCTTGAAGAGATCTCTAGTCTTTCCCATTCTATTGTTTCCCTCTATTTCTTTGCACTGATCCCTAAGGAAGGCTTTCTTATTTCTACTTGCTGTTCTTTGCTATCATCTTGTTATCTTTGCTATTATCTTTGCTTATCTCTCCTTGCTATTTCTTATCTCTCCTTGCTATAATGGTCATTCAGCTGACCATTATAACTACTACTGTGGGCAGGAATCCCTTAGAAGAAATGGAGTAGACATTATAGTCAACAAAAGTGTCCTAAATGCAGTGCTTGGATGCAGTCTCAAAAATGACAAATGATCTCTGTTCATTTCCAAAGCAAACCATTCAGTATCATGGTAATCCAAGTCTATGCCCCAACCTGTAATGCTGAAGAAGCTGAAGTTGAAGACCTACAAGATATTCTAGAACTAACACCTGAAAAAGACGTCCTTTTCATTATAGGGGACTGGAATGCAAATGTAGGAAATCAAGAAACACCTGGAGTAACAGGCAAATTTGGCCTTGGAGTATAGAATGAAGTGGGGCAAAGGCTAATAGAGTTTTGCCAAGAGAACGCACTGGTCATAGAAAACACCCTCTTACAACAACACAAGAGAAGACTCTACATATGGTCATCACCAGATGATCAACACTGAAATCAGATTGATTATATTCTTTGCAGTGAAAGAAGGAGAAGCTCTATAGTCAGCAAAAACAAGACCGGGAGCTGACAGTGGCTCAGATGATGAACTCCTTATTGCCAAATTCAGACTTAAATTGAAGAAAGTGGAGAAACTACTGGACCATTCATATGACCTAAATCAAATCCTTAACAATTATACAGTGGACGTGAGAAATAGATTTAAGGGACTAGATCTGAAAGACAGAGTGCCTGATGATCTATGGGCAGAGGTTTGTGACTTTGTATGGGAGACAGGGATCAAGATCATCGCCAAGAAAAAGAAATGCAAAAACCAAGATGACTATCTGGGGAGGCCTTACAAATAGCTGTGCAAAGAAGAGAAGTGAAAAGTAAAGGAGAAAAGGAAAGATATACACATTGAATGCAGAATTCCAAAGAATAGCAAGGAGAGAGAACAAAGCCTTCCTCAGTAATCAATGGACATGAGTTTGAGTAAATTCTAGGAGTGGGTGATGGACAGGGAGGCCTGGTGTGCTGCAGTCCTTGGGGTCGCAAAGAGTTGGACATAACTGAGTAACTGAAATGAAGCTTATCAAGTATATGGCCTTGGGAAAATCACCTGCTGACCTTCTCAGTGCTAAATTTTTCAAGAGAGTTAAAGAAAATCTTCAAGAATTTGTTCTATTGATTCATTAAATTAAGTTTGGATCAGTACTCTCATCTTCATAAATGTTTGATACTTTTGATATTGTCCACTTCCTTTTATTTTGTCCCTACTCATTTGTTTGTATTGGCCTGCAAATTTATCATTCCCATTAACATAAGCCAGTTAAGATGGGAATGTTAACAGTAGTAATTCCTAGGTGGTGCTAGTGGCAAGAACCAGTCTGCCAGTGCAGGAGACATAAGAGACATGAGTTTAATCCTTGGATTGGGAAGATCTCATGAAGGAGGACATAGCATTCCACTCCAATATTCTTGCCTGGAGAATCCCATAGACACAGGAGCCTGGTGGGTGACAGTCCATAGGGTCACAAAGAGTTGGACATGACTAAAGCCATTTAACACACACACACAAACACACACATTAACACTGCTGCTGCTGCCGCTGCTAAGTCGCTTCAGTCGTGTCCGACTCTGTGTGACCCCATAGATGGCAGCCCACCAGGCTCCTCCGTCCCTGGGATTCTCCAGGCAAGGACACTGGAATGGGTTGCCATTTCCTTCTCCAATGCAGGAAAGTGAAAAGTGAAAGTCAAGTCACTCAATCGTGTCCAGATGTTAGCAACCACATGGACTGCAGCCTACCAGGCCCCTCTGTCCATGGGATTTTCCAGGCAAGAGTACTGGAGTGGGGTACCATTGCTTTCTCCACATTAACACTAGTAGCTCCATTAATTGTGTGTTATGGATAATGCAACACAATATATATTTTGCTCTTTAAACAGCTCCTCAAAGTAGTAATTGGATTTTCTCAGAAAAAAAAAAAATGCTAGCTAATTACAGCCTATCCCCTTTTTGCTGTTGTTGTGTCTGAAGTTTATTCAAAATATTGCAGCACTGTAGAAAGTTTCAAACAACTCTACGTGGTGTTTTGAAATTTATCCCAAAGATAGGCCGAGTGACCTGCAGATTGGACAGACTGCCAAAGTCCAAGAGCTTCAGCGTTTCCTTAGTGTCAGGATCTATTAATACTTCAGTGATCTCCTGATCCAGACTGAGATCTCAGCACATAATTATCCCTCCTCTCTTTCTCTTCCTCCTGCAGCTTGATGAAGGTTACCTCTCACTGGGTCCCTCTGAATCCACTTCATCAGATGTTTGACAGAGTCTGTGATCTTGTTGCCAAGCTTCTTGGGAATAATGGCAGTCTCCTCACACACACACTTACTGGTGTGGAATTCATTGCCCAAGCTTGTACAGTACTTTTCAGTGATGACCCAGGCTGCCTTCTTCTTGGTTTTGGTGTGAATGTGACCCATATTGGCAGGTTCTTGGTACAAGAACTCACGCTACCTCCTTTCTAAGCCCTAATCCAATTGTGGGGTAAACATAGGTATCTGTGTAATGTGCATGCATGCTCAGGTGCTTCAGTCTTGTCAAATTTTTTGCAACCCCATATGGACCATAGCCTGCCAGGCTCCAGTGTCCATGGGATTTTTCCAACAAAAATACTGAAGTGGGTTGCTATGCCCTCCTCCAGGGGATTTTCCCCACCCAGGGATCAAACCCACATCTCCTGCACTACAGGTGGATTATTTAATGCTGAGCCACCTGGAAGCCCAGACATAGGTATCTGAGGGGGATTAAAATATCAGGTTGTTAGCTGGAAAGCAGGATTGGATAATGCAACAATACAATTGGCCTCCAGGCATACATTTCCTCCTGAATTTAGACCACATTCCCTGCATGCAAGTAAATTCTCAGAAAAGATAGCTTGCCAGCTCCATGAAATAATCTCCCATAACTTTTAACTCAGAGAACATTTGAATTTTAAATGTTGACTGATTTGGGCTTCCAAACTTGCTTTTAGAAGTAAATCTTCAGAGCTGATTAACAGCATTAATGTATGAATACAAGAAGAGAACGCTTTAGTTATGCACACAAGTATAATAGACGACAGATGGGAATAGTCACTTGAATAACTTAACCCTTCCCAGTAGATGGGTGTGATCAATGGTGTCAAACTCTTTGTATCTCTCCAGTCAGATTAATAAATTTAAACATCTATCAGGGAGAGAAATATAACACAAAGGACATAGAAACAGATATTTCCAAGGTGTTTCTTCAAAATTGTTCCTTTCTAGGGAGTAAAATGGATGTCAGTTCAGTTCAGTTCAGTCACTCATCATGACCAACTCTTTGCGACCCCATAGACTGCAGAATACCAGGCCTTCCTGTCCATCACCAGCTCCCAGAGTTTACTCAAACTTATCTCCATTGAGTCGGTGATGCCATCCAACCATCTCATTCTTTGTCGTCCCCTTCTCCTCCTGCCCTCAATCTTTCCCAGAATCAGGGTCTTATCAAATGAGTCTATTCTTTGCATCAGGTGGCCAAAGTATTGGAGTTTCAGCTTCAACATCAGTCCTTCCAATGAGCACTCAGGACTGATCTCCTTTAGGATGGACTGGTTGGATCTCTTTGTAGTCCAAGGGACTCTCAAGAGTTCTCCAGCACCACAGTTCAAAAACATCAATTCCTCAGCACTCAGCTTTCTTTATAGTCCAACTCTCACATCCATACATGACTACTGGAAAAACCATAGCCTCGACTAGATGGACCTTTGTGATAAAGTAGTGTCTCTGCTTTTTAATATACTGTCTAGGTTGGTCATAACTTTCCTTCCAAGAAGTAAGTGTCTTTTAATTTCGTGGCTGCAATCAACATCTGCAGTGATTTTGGAGCCTCCCAAAAAATGAAGTCAGCCACTGTTTCCCCATCTATTTGCCATGAAGTGATAGGACCGAATCCTATGGTCTTAGTTTTCTGAATGTTGAGCTTTAAGCCAACTTTTCACTCTCCTCTTTCACTTTCATCAAGAGGCTCTTTAGTTCTTCACTTTCTGCCATAAGGATGCTGTCATCTGCATATCTGAGATTATTGATATTTCTCTCAGCAATATTGGTTCCAGCTTATGCTTCATCCAGCCTAGTATTTCTCATGATGTTGTCTGCATATAAGTTAAATAAGCAGGGTGACAATATACAGCCTTGACGTACTCCTTTTCCTATTTGGAACCAGTCTGTTATTCCATGTCCAGTGGATGTCACCTTTTGGAAACCTGTGGAGAGAGGAATGTGTTGCTGTGTAGTTGCTAAATCATGTTAGATTCTTTTGCAACCCCATGGACTCTAGCCCTCTAGGCTCCTTTGACCATGGTATTTCCCAGGCAAGAATGTGGGAGTTGGTTGCCACTTACTCCTCCAGGGGGTCATCCCTACCGAGGGATTGAACCTGCATCTCCTATACTAACAGGCAGATTCGTCACCACTGAGCCATCAGGGAAGCCCAAGAAGAATGTGGTTCCCTGTAACAGAAATTATTATTCCTTCTAGTTTACAGATAAGGTCAGAGACCTTAAAGCAGTAAAGTCACTTGCACCAGGTCTCACAGGGAATAATAGAGTAAGGACTCAAATCCAGATTTTCAGATACACATAGTTTATATTCTTTAAAGTAGCCAAGGAGACAGATACAATAAAACACTGATATAAAACTTGTTTTGGGACACTTTAGTGATGAAATAAGAACAACAAGAAAACTACATATGACTAATAACCAAGAACAGAAATTTATATGATTTTAAGGATCATTCGCAAAGAGTTGGACACAACTGAGCTACTGAACTGAACTGATGCAAATAAAAAGTTAAATTAGCTAATGTTTTATATTAAGGTCTTTTAAAAATGAGGTTATGAAAATATTGCTTCTCTGGTGACTCAGAGAGTAAAGAATCCACTTGCATTGTGGGAGATTGTGTTTGATCCCTGGTTTGGGAAGATCCCCTGGAGAAGGGTATAGCAACCTACTCCAGTATTCTTGCCTGGAGAATCCCCATGGATGGACGCGCCTGGAGGGATAGAGTCCAGGGGGTTGCAAAGAGTCGGATATGACTGAGCGACTAAGCACACTCACACAAAGTTATGAAGATACTACTGATTATTATCACAGTTATTGTATTTCCATCAGATTTCTATAGTATAAGGTTAATGATTCTTGCTTTGGCTACATTTTGAATTGCTGTGAGGATTAAACACAATAATGTGCCTAGAATTTCTGTATAAGCTAGAAAGCACTATACAAATGAAGGTCACCATTATTGATTTGTACATTAATTGTTAGTTTTCAAATATGTGTTAGTTCATGCTTTAGTGATGAAAATTTGAAGTACAAAATCTGTTAGGAAATGCTATTGTAAAGTAAATAGAGGTTGAGACATAATTTCAGATGAAAAATGTAGCCAAGAAACAGATTACCACTAATTGAACATTGCATTTTATTGATTTTGTAGTTTCTTTCTACTTTCCAGCTCAGAATGCAGAGAAGCTAAAAGGTGTAGGCCTTGGAAAACATCCATGTAAATCTAATTTATCAGCTTGATGGCTTTCTTGCTACCAAAAAATGTGGTGCCTGGGGTTCACCTGGAAGCTTGTTAAAAATTCAGAGTCTCAGATCCACTTTAGACTTAATGAATCAGAATCTTAAGAAACGCTTCCCTATTGGAAAAAAAAATCAATGACTTATTACATCACTAAAAGTACATATGATTATTGGATTTCTCTAACATATCACATGCTAGTAAAGTAATGCTCAAAATTCTCCAAGCCAGGCTTCAGCAATACGTGAATCGTGAACTTCCTGATGTTCAAGCTGGTTTTAGAAAAGGCAGAGGAACCAGAGATCAAATTGCCAACATCCACTGCATCATCGAAAAAGCAAGAGAGTTCCAGAAAAACATCTATTTCTGCTTTATTGACTATGCCAAAGCCTTTGACTGTGTGGATCACAATAAAATGTGGAAAATTCTGAAAGAGATGGGAATACCAGAATATATTTCTCACTGCCTCTTGAGAAATCTGTATGCAGGTCAGGAAGCAACAGTCAGAACTGGACANATATTGAAAAGCAGAGACATTACTTTGCCGACTAAGGTCCATCTAGTCAAGGCTGTGGTTTTTCCAGTGGTCATGTATGGATGTGAGAGTTGGACTGTGAAGGCTGAGCGCCGAAGAATTGATGCTTTTGAACTGTGGTGTTGGAGAAGACTCTTGAGAGTCCCTTGGACACCAAGGAGATCCAACCAGTCCATTCTGAAGGAGATCAGCCCTGGGATTTCTTTGGAAGGAATGACGCTAAAGCTGACACTCCAGTACTTTGGCCGCCTCATGCGAAGAGTTGACTCATTGGAAAAGACTGTGATGCTGGGAGGGATTAGGGGCAGGAGGAGAAGGGGACAACAGAGGATGAGATGGCTGGATGGCATCACTGACTCGATGGATGTGAGTCTGAGTGAACTCTGGGAGTTGGTGATGGACAGGGAGGCCTGGCATGCTGCGATTCATGGGGTCACAAAGAGTCGGACACGACTGAGTGACTGAACTGAACTGAACTGAATATGACAGGAATCTTTCTCTTCCACAGTATTTATGGTATACCAATCAAATAAAATTGACATGGTGTGGTTTCTTTATTTCATGGTACCTTTGGCTCAATGGTGAAAGATGGGAATAAATAAAAAAACTCAAAAGTATAAACTGAGAAAGTTTCTGTGAAGGTGACAGGTTGATGACACCGATGCTGCCAAGATATAGTTATCTGGGAAGGTTACCTAAGGCAGGTGATGTTGTTTTGGAAGATATGAGACAGCCATTCAATAACTAAGCAAGACTTATAAGGTTTTAAGGATGAAAAGAGATCAATATATTCCAGAAGCTAAAAACAGGCTATTATCTCTGAAATGAATTGAATGAGATAGACTGTGGTTGGAAATGAGATTGGATAGAGCAGCAGGACCCAGAATAGGTAGTCTTACAAGCCATGGCTACATGTTTTTAACTTGTAGTGCAATGCGAAGTCATTGATGTGCTTTAAGCAGGCAAGGGAGGAGTTAAGGTGAACACTTACATTTGAAGTAGTTACAATTTATATTTAACAAAGAATTAATCTGGCTCTTGTATGGAGCATAAATTGGACAGGCATGTTAGAAGTCTGCAGGAATAATACAGATGGCAGAGAGGAAAGTGATAAATGGATTTTGAAAGTGAAAGTCACTCAGTTGTGTCCGATTCTGTGCAACCCCATGGACTATATAGTCCCTGGAATTCTCCAGGCTAGAATACAGGAGTGGGAAGCTATTCCCATCTTCGGAGGATCTTCCCAACCTAGGTATCAAACCTAGGTCTCCCACATTGCAGGCAGATTCTTTACCAGTTGAGCCACCAGGGAAGTCCAAGAGTACCAGAGTGGGTAGCCTATCCCTTCTCAAGTGGATTTTCCTGACCCAGGATTTTAGCAGTATTTATTTGTATTAGTGGTGTGCCCTCAAATCCACTGTTTATCCTTTCTCTTTTCTATTATATATTTTAGAGTGTTTCCCTGCTGCATGTGGCTTGCACTGACACAGAGCATTATTTGGAGTTTGGTAGAATATTTCAGCAGGTGTACCATCTTGCCCATGGCTTCAGCTCTCTCCGCATTGGCTTGCTTTGGTCCCAGCTTATATTAGATGCTAATAGGCTCCAGTCACCAGAAATGCCCTATTCTTCCTTGGCTCATTTGATAATCTTTGGGTTGCATTACCAACTTCTGCTTAGCTTTTCAGCTCTTTTGTCATCTATGACACCAATTCCTTGCATCAGATTTCCTTTGCTGTTAAGGGCATACACTGTTATCTTCTGAAAGGATGTAGAAAGTAACAGAAGGGAAAGAATAAAGAATGTTGCCCAGATTTTAGCTTAGACTAATTGGTCACAGAGATTGAATCAGGTGCAGTTTTGAAAGAGATGGTTCATTAATTCACTTTTGGACATTCTGATTTTGATGCATTCAAATGTGAATATCTAATAGGTCTATCCTTCATGCCAGATTCTGAGTTTTAAATCTCTAACTCATTAGATAGGCTTCCCTGGTGGCTCAGATGGTAAAGAATCTGCCTGTAATGCAAGAGACCTGGGTTTGATTCCTGGATTGGGAAGATCCCTTGGAGAAAGGTATGGCAACCCACTTCAGTATTCTTGCCTGGAGAATTCCATGGACAGAGGACCCTGGCAAGCTATAGTTCACGGGGTGGCAAAGAGTCAGACACGACTGAGTGAGTAACACACACACAAATCATTAAGTAGTCATAGGAATGGATAGGCAATCCAGGAGAAAATGTAGAGATAAGAGAAAGGGGATTTAGATAGAATCCTAAAGAATGTGAAGTTGATTGGTGGAGTATGAAACTACAAAAGTACTTACAGAGCTGAGAATTTCCTGGATTCAAGTTAGTAAATCCACTAGAATCTGTAGAATATCTCTAGCATGCATCTCTCTTGTTTTATAAATTATACTGCCAAATGAAACACCATCAGACAACACAAAAGCAATGAAGCGTGGGCCCTGTAGGAGAAAGACAAGACAAGAATCTTTGCAAGTTATTAATTCCGTCTAATTGTAAAGTAACTTGATACTTCTGATTCTGATGCACATTTTGATTTTGATTCATGTGCTCCAGGATAATAGTAGAAATGCAGTCCGCAATTGGGCTCATCTGCCAGTAAGTCCAACCCAATTCAGAGGGTCAGTGCAGCTGAAATCCAGTGCATTCTCCACTAGCCAAACTGTAGACCCTGGTTCAAAATAATCTCTGCTGGAGAAAAGGAGGCTTTCTGTAGATCCTACCTACATGAATGAAAGATTTCCCAACACATGCAAAGGGATTTGTGCATTAGCAGTGCTTGGGGACAGGGCAAGACTAAGTGTGCTGTGTAGACAATGTCAATTTTAGGCTAAACCACTTAAATGATGTCGGGGCTTCTCTGGTAGCTCTGCTGGTAAAGAATCTGCCTGCAATGCAGGAGACCCTAGTTCAATTCCTGAGTCGAGAAGTTCTGATGGAGAAGGGATAGGCTACCCACTCCAGTATTCTTGGGCTCCCCTGGTGGCTCAGATGGCAAAGAATCCACCTGCAATGCAAAACACCTTGGTTCGATTCCTTGATTGGGAAGATTCCCTGGAGGAGAGCATGGTAACCCATTCCAGTATTCTTGCCTGGAGAATCCTATGCACAAAAGAGCCTTGCAGGCTAGTCTATGGGGTTGCAAAGAGTCAGACATGACTGAGCAACTAAGCACATCACTTATGAGGTCAAGTCTTAGGCAAAGTCCAGGCCATACTACTGAGGAGAAGAAGTGTTGAGAGTAGTATTTCTCAAGGTATGATTCTTAGACTATCAGCATCAGAATCTCCCCAAGGAAATTTCCAAGACCCCAAATTGAAACTCAAGAATTCCCATCTGTTAGAGTAGGAACCAGGACCTCAATCTTTTATGGACATATTAGGACATTCCTATTGCAAACATTACAAAAAGCTGCTCTAGGGACACCTGGATATCCCTATGATACAGACCTGATCTGGAAAACACCTGCTTGACTGCAATCTCCTTTTTGTAGACTGAAGAAAGACACACATTACATTGGCTTTGGAACTTTTGTAAGGTTAGACATGTGTGTGTGTGTTCAGTTGCTTAAGTTGTGTCTGACTGTTTGTGACCCCATGGACTGCAGCCCACCAGGCTCCTCTGTCCATGGGATTTCTAGGTAAGAATACTGGACTGGGTTGCCATGCCCCCTCCAGGGAATCTTCCCAACCCAAGGATCGAACCTGATCCTCCTGCATTGCAAGTGGATTCTTTACCTCTGAACCACTGAGGAAATCCCCAGAGGTGTATACAAACCTATAAAATATCCTAAATCACTCCTTTATGCTCCTGCTGTCCTATCAGATCTTTCCTGAAAGTCCTCTTATAGAGTTGCTATGGAAATACATTGATTAAACCCAGACTCACAGGTGAATTTAACATATGATATTTAAGCATATTTTAAAGTAGGATATTCAAAAGAATAAGTTATTCATTCTTCAAATGATCCCACTCCTAATGTTTTCCTCCAGGACATGTCTACCCTTGACCATCTTGCATTTGACCATTACGGTCATCACCCTAGAGCAGATTAACTGGTCAACCACGTCCCCAATGCTCTTCTCCACTCCAGCCATGCCATCCAGGTCATGTCCTCCTGAGCCCCAAGTCCAGTCTATCTTATCTGTCACTTGCTTACTTATATTTCTGTTTTTCCCATTGGAAGTTACTCAACACTAGAATATAAAAATTATCTATGAATGAAAGTGTAGGTTGCTTAGTCACATCTGATTCTTTGTGACTCCCATGAACTGTAGCTCACCAGGCTCCTCTGTCCAAGGAATTCACCAGGCAAGAATACTGGAGTGGGTTACCATTCCCTTTTCCAGGGATCTTCCTGACCCAGTTATCAAACCAGGGTCTCCTGCATTGCAGGCAGATTCTTTACTGTCTGAGCCACCAGGGAAGCATCTATGAATAGACACACAAAAACTGAACCTATATAGGACAGGTTTAGGTTTAGATTTATCTGTCCCCTTTCACCTTTGATTAATTAGAGCGATGTTGTAACATAGGTTTGCTGCATTATTACAGGAAGGGATTCCCAGGTGGCTCATTGGTAAAGAATGAGCCAAGGCAGGAGATGCAGGAGATGTGGGTTAGATCCCTGGGTCTGCAAGATCCCTTGGAGGAGGAAATGGCAACTCATTTCAGTATTCTGGCAAAATCCTATGAACAGAGAAACCTGGCATAGTGTTTCTCTGGACCCATATTCCATAGCATCACAAAGAGTTTGACATAACTGAGCACACACAAATGCAATATTGTCAAAAAATCTTGGGCAAAACTTTCAGAAGTCACTTAGAGTAGTAATCTTAGGAATATCTCTGTCAAGTTTTTCCGGGTAAAGAATTTGGAATCTAATGAAGCAGGGCACTCAAGCTGGTGCTCTGGGACAACCCAGAGGGATGGGGTGGGGAGAGGGGTTCAGAATGGGGGGACACAAATACACTTGAGGCTGATTTATGTTGATGTATAGCAAAAACCACCACAATATTGTAAAGTAATTAGCCTCAATCAAAATAAATTAATTTTAAAAATTAAATAAAAAAATAAAAGGCAGAGTAATGGAGATATAAATGTGAAATAAAGAGAATCTAAAATAAAAAATAAAATAAAATAAAATAAAAAAAGAATTTGGGAAATCTTGAGACATTGAAATTTGGGGGATGAGTGCTTTTTCCAGTAATTTAATTACTAATTTGTAATGAGGACCCATGAAAGCAACCCTGATGTTTGCTCAGTTTCACTGAACTCCTTAGCATACTCATCCTGCTTTCCTAAAAAAGATGCATGCCTGGAGGGAGGCGAAAGAGCCATTTATCCTGGAAGGTATTTGTCCTCCTTTCTTTTGACATTTTATTGCCCTTTAACTCATTTGTGAAAGATATCAAAGCAGAATCAGACTAGGGGATAAAGGTCTTTTCATTAAAATGGCCCATCTGCATAGATCTCTTTGTTCTTCCCTGTGGGAGGTCTTTTGATCAGTACATGGGAAGAGAATTTATGAAGAAAGAAAGTTAAGACAATTTTATGTCAATAGATAAAGTATCAGAGCAAAAATATACACTTTCTATACAGAATATGAAACTTAGTCAAGCTGAAATTGTAAAATTATGCCTGGCTGTAAGTACAAGGCAAAAAAGGAATATATCTATTAGTGGTGTGGCTGGTTATTTTGGAACATAATAAAAACAAAGGCATAAATTCTTGAGGCCATCCAATTGCTGTCTGGGGAAAATGCATACAGGGCTTAAGTTTCAGTTAGGATACTTTGGCCTTTATATGCTTTGAACTCCCACTCTGCAAGGTAGGGGATATAAATGGATATTCTTTCCCCCATGAAATTTTGAGTCTCTGCTTTC
>SJYQ01000591.1:310423-322916 GCA_006410935.1 Redunca redunca | reverse complement strand
GATGGAGCCAAAGGAAAAACAATACCCAACTGTGGATGTGACTGGTGATAGAAGCAAGGTCTGATGCTGTAAAGAGCAGTATTGCATAGGAACCTGGAAAGTCAGGTCCATGAATCATGGCAAATTGGAAGTGGTCAAAGAGGAGATGGCAAGAGTGAATGTCAACATTCTAGGAATCAGTGAACTAAAATGGACTGGAATGGGTGAATTTAACTCAGATGACCATTATATCTACTACTGTGGGCAGGAATCCCTCAGAAGAAATGGAGTAGCCATCATGGTCAGCAAAAGAGTCCAAAATGCAGTACTTGGATGCAATCTCAAAAATGACAGAATGATCTCTGTTCGTCTCCAAGGCAAACCATTCAGTATCACAGTAATCCAAGTCTATGCTCCAACCAGGAATGCTGAAGAAGCTGAAGTTGAACAGTTCTATGAAGACCTACATGACCTTTTAGAACTAACACCCAAAAAAGATGTCCTTTTCATTATAGGGGCCTGGAATGCAAAAGTAGGAAGTCAAGAAACACCTGGAGTAACAGGCAAATTTGGCCTTGGAATGCAGAATGAAGCAGGGCAAAGACTAATAGAGTTTTGTCAAGAAAATGCACTTGTCATAGCAAACACATTGTATTAGGTATTATAAATAATTTAGAGATGGTTGAAAGTATATAGAAGAATATGCATAGGTTATAGGCAAATACTATGACATTTTACATAAAATGACTTGAGCATTCGAAAATTTTGGTATCTTTAGAGGGCCCTAAACCCACGCCCCCTGTCTTTTCTTCACAACCCCTCAAGTGCACACTTTGCACTTTGGGTTTGGACATTGTCCTGGACCCAGCAATCCTCTGGACCCATCATGACTTTTCAGAGCTAAACTCTGCATGTAGCTGTCTGGAGCAGTCTGGGGTTGGATCCTCTGACAAGGCTAGTAATTTGGTGCCAGCTGATCATTTCTAAGTATATTTCACTATGTAGAGAAGAGGTTGAGCACTGCTGAGGAAGGTGATTGTGCATATTGTTTCAGATGTTTTAGTTTGAGCTCTAGAATTGCACACCCTATTCTGTAATATAAATCCATGAAGTTACCCTGAGCATCATCTTTAAAAGGGAGCTTACTTAGCATTGCATTGTTACACAAGATTCTTGTGGATTTTAAGCTCAACACTTTTGCTGTTGTTGTTCAGCTACTAAGTTGTGTCCGACTCTGCAACCTCGTGGACTGCAGCATGCCAGGCTCACCTGTCCTTCACTATCTCCTGGAATCTACTCAGATTCATGTCCATTGAGTCAATGATGCTATTTAACCATCTCATCTTTTGCTGCCCTCTTCTCCTTTAGCCCTCAATTCTTTCCAGAATCAGAGTGTTCTTTAAACTCAATACTAGTGACTCATCACAAAATTCCTTTCTACCTGAAAAGAGTTTTGATTAATTAAATGTTCTCTCTCTTTACATTTTATGTGATATTTTAAGTGCTATGTTAGATTAGAAACCTGAATAACTGCCTAAAATCCCATCTCTTTATCTGCCTCTCCTGCTTCCATCACTGGTGTTGAGAGAGCAAAGCATATTTATTCTATGCCTCTCCAGCTCAAGAGGTGGTCAGAAACCCTCCTTAATTCCCTGTGGCATGGAAGTGACTTGATACATTAAAAAACAAAAAACAAAAAACACCCTCTAAGTAGGTTCAGGAATACATGCCAGGAGAATAAAATATCAAGTTCCATTAGACTTGGTTTATCTTGAGGTCAGACTTAAGACTAAGGAAACTCTAGTCAGATGCACCTCTGTCTATCTCCTGTCAGCCACTCCATGCCAGAGTGCAAGTCTCCCTCTTTTAGTAAAATTGTCCCCAAGCATGTCTGTCCAAAGCCCAGAAAATCTCTCAGAAAGCAGATGAAGTTCCTTTCTCACTCCTCAGATTTATCTTCAAAATTCTAATTTCGTACACCAGGATTTGCCATATTCTAAGATGATCTAGAGTGCAAATTAAAAAAAAAAAACAAAAAAACATTTTTAGAGGAACTCCTGTTGTACGCAGAGTTGGATCTCAGTGCTCTGATCAGACTAAACAATCAAAACATGCTAATACCACTAAATAATGAGATGTCTAGTCTTAGATAAAAGCTGAATACACATAGAGCTTGGTACCTAGTGTGACTTTTTAAAATTAGCTTTATCTTCTACATGGCATAATTATACCTATCTCTCTTTGTGTCCTTTCTCTACTTTCCAAAATCTCAGTTCCAGATTTCTATGAGCAACTGTATGAAAAAAGATATAGAAGGGAGTGGCAGAGGATGAAAGAGTTAGATAGAGCCACCAACTCAATAGGCATGAATTTGAACAAATTCCAGAAGGCAGTGAAGGACTGAGAAACCTGATGTGCTGCAGTCTATGGGGTCATGAAGAGTTCAGTTCAGTTCAGTCCATTTCAGTTCAGTTGCTCAGTTGTGTCCAACTCTTTGCGACCCCATGAATTGCAGCACGTCAGGCCTCTGTGTCCATCACCAACCCCCGGAGTTCACTCAAATTCATGTCCATTGAGTCGGTGATGCCATCCAGCCATCTCATCCTCTGTTGTCCCCTTCTCCTCCTTCCCCCAATCCCTCCCAGCATCAGAGTCTTTTCCAATGAGTCATCTCTTCACATGAGGTGGCCAAAGAACTGGAGTTTCAGCTTTAGCATCATTCCTTCCAAAGAAATCCCAGGACTGATCTCCTTCAGAATGGACTGGTTGGATCTCCTTGGTGTCCAAGGGACTCTCAAGAGACTTCTCCAACACCACAGTTCAAAAGCATCAATTCTTCGGTGCTCAGCTTTCTTCACAGACCAACTCTCACATCCATACATGACCACTGGAAAAACCACACCCTTGACTAGATAGACCTTTGTTGGCCAAGTAATGTCTTTGCTTTTCAATATGCTATCCAGGTTGGTCATAACTTTTCTTCCAAGGAGTAAGTGTCTTTTAATTTCTTGGCTGCAGTCACCATCTGCAGTGATTTTGGAGCCTCCCAAAATAAAGTCTGACACTGTTTCCACTGTTTCCCCATCTATTTCCCATGAAGTGATGGGACAGGATGCCATGATCTTTGTTTTCTGAATGTTGAGCTTTAAGCCAACTTTGTCACCCTCCTCTTTCACTTTCATCAAGAAGCTTTTTAGTTCCTTTTCATTTCTGCAATAAGGATGGTGTCATCTGCATATCTGAGGTTACTGATATTTCTCCCAGCAATCTTGATTCCAGCTTGTGCTTCTTCCAGTCCAGCGTTTCTCATGATGTACTCTGCATATAAGTTAAACAAGCAGGGTGACAATATACAACCTTGACGTACTCCTTTTCCTATTTGGAACCAGTCTGTTGTTCCATGTCCAGTTCTAACTGTTGCTTCCTGATCTGCATATAGGTTTCTCAAGAGGCAGGTCAGGTCGTCTGGTATTCCCATCTCTTTCAGAATTCTCCAACAGTTTATTGTGATCCACACAGTCAAAGGCTTTGGCATAGTCAATAAAGCAGAATAGATGTTTTTCTGAAATTCTCTTGCTTTTTCCATGATCCAGCGGATGTTGGCAATTTGATCTCTGGATCTTCTGCCTTTTCTAAAACCAGCTTGAATATCTGGAAGTTCATGGTTCACGTATTGCTGAAGCGTGGTTTGGAGAATTTTGAGCATTACTTTACTAGCGTGTTAGATGAGTGTAATTGTGCGGTAGTTTGAGCATTCTTTGGCATTGCCTTTCTTTGGGATTGGAATGAAAACAGCTTTTCCAGCTGTTGGACACGTCTTAGCAATTGAACAACAACATATGCATATATGCCCATGCCCACATACAATATGTGTTCATACATTTAACTCCAGGAGAATAAGCAGCATACCCAGGCACTGGGTGTTCTAAATGTTTAAATAGCAAAGAATACTTTTAGCCAAGGAGGCAAGCAAACAAACAAACAAAAAAACATTTACAGACAAAACTGCTTAAAAATAGTATATAATTTACAATATATTCTCAGTGTAAATATTACCATTCAACAAGGTAAATATTTTCTTCACACATTTGTCCAAGGTAATGACTGGGGACTTCTTAACATTCATGAAACTAAAAAGTTCACTGAAGTTGATTTCCTCTAAAAAAATCACATTTAAAAAAATGTTAGTTTTTATTATATGTACTTTATTATGTATACAAATATATTTTTATAATAGTTATACCTTATACTGAATTTTGAATAATGGACTTTTCATTTAATGTTATGTGTTTTTTTCCATGTTATTAACAATTTTTGAAAAGCTAATTTTTGTAGCTGCATCCATAATGTGGGTGTCCTATCACTTATTTTATCACATTTCTTTTCTTTTCAGGAAATTTATTTAGTTTCCTTTCTTTTTTAAAACTACAAACAACATTGGAATGTTTTTCCGTACACATTTGCTTGCTCATCAATATTTAAGATATATTCTAATGAGTGATATTGCTGTGTCATAGGGTCTTATGGCAGAACCTCAGGAAAGTGGGTCCTTAATCCACTGGCCCTGCTACTTAATGTGTCCTTTTCTGCAGAACTGATGAAGCTAATAACTTAACGATTATTGTTACTAAACAATGTTCATGAAGGTTACTGTGACTTCCATAGTTGCACCAAGGGCAACTCAATCATATCTTAAATTTTCTTGCATGAAGTCTATTTTTTTAGGAAATATTTATTTTTAAATAACTTGTATGTATTAACATTTAGGGCTTCCCTTGTCACTCAGCTGATAAAGAATCTGCTTGTAATGCGGGAGACCTGGGTTCGATCCCTGGGTTGGGAAGATTCCCCCGGAGAAGGGAAAAGCTATACACTCCAGCATTCTGGCCTGGAGAATTCCATGGACTGTATAGTCCAAGGGGGTCACAAAGAGTTGGACATGGCTGAGTGACTTTCACTTCAATTCACTAACATTTAATTATTAATATATATTTATTCAGTGTCATCACAATGAAAATTCTCATTTTCAAGCATAATGAAAAGTACGTCTAAACATCAGACTCTTAATAGAATTACATGTAGTTTGCTGTGACTAAATACAGATCTCAGAAAGTTAAAGCAGATACTGCCAGAGGTCTGTGCCCACGGTGTGTGTGTGGCCAACTCTTTGTGACCCCATGGACTGTAGCCTTCCAGGCTCCTCTGTCCACGGGATTCTCCAAACAAAAATACTGGAGTGCCAGAGGTCTGTGCCCACTACTTATGGATAACTGTTGAAAAGACTGAGCCTCTAGGAATCACCTTCTTGACTCTGAAAGGAGTATTAGAGTCAGAGGAAATGAGGTCTGGGTTCTATGAGGAGAGAATCCAGCATTACCCCCACTCCCAGCAGTTATAACACATTTTCTATGCAGTGTCATTCCATGCTGATTACGGTGTGTGATTTTACGCATATCTGGGACTTACTGAGTTTTACTCTTCTTCCTTGCCGTTCATTCTCTTTCCTCAAAATTCTCTTTGTCATAATTGAATTTCACTGCAGTCTGTAGTCAAATTGATGGCTACTTTAAAGTTTCATTAAGATTTTAACTAGAAGTATTTTAGAAAAAGAACTCAAAGTAATGTTTATGCTTCCTTAAATGTTTGGACCTTTGATTGAGAAAAATAAACATTCAGAAATGCATGTGACTCTCTATAGTCACTGTATGTGTGTCACCAAATAATTGCTTGTAGGTGAACAGGTGTGATTTTCATTTCATCTCTGAAAACTTTTCTTCAGTAGATTAGCTAGTGACCAGAAGAAAAGTGTTTCAACCTTTGGAAAACACAGTTTTGTGGGGTTTCTGTGTTGCTGTCTATCTCTGTCTCTTCTCTCTCTAAACACAGATAAATGATAGATATCATTAAGACAGAATTACATAGACATGGTAAATGCTAAGTATGCATGAGTTCCTTCTGTATTTAAAAACTTTTACATTTTAATTTAGTAATGCAAAAATTTACATTTTAATTTAGATATGTAAATTAACACCTCTGAAACTGCATTATCTCTGAAATGGTTAAATGAGGATTTTTTTTTTAATAGGTTACAGAACTCCATGTAAGTCAATATCCTCATTTTATGTATTTAAGCACAAATCATCTAGATCAAATTTCACAGTAAATTAACACATTTTCTGTGCTTGCCTTTGGCTAAGTGATTATAAATACACATTTTAAAATATTCCCTATCAACCCAAGGAGTACTGATGGAGGTGAACCATGAAGAATTCTTACCATTATGGTAAATTGTGGTGCTAGACATAGTCTTTGGGATATTAAAAGACACCCTTTTATTTTAGATTTTAGAGTTTATTTTAGATTTTAATTAGATTTTACTTTAGATTTTAGATTTTTGGGACACATCAGTAGATATAAAAAATTCTTATGCTCATGGACCTATTATANTTTTAGATTTTAATTAGATTTTATTTAGATTTTACTTTAGATTTTAGATTTTGGGGACACATCAGTAGATATAAAAAAATCTTATACTCATGGACCTATTATATTCAAAACCATTTTTTACTAAATGTTATCCAGCTAAAGGAGTAGTTAATTTATTACTTCTTATTTGTACACATGATACTGGGCCCTGAAATAAAGATTATAAAGTAAATAAGTTACAGGGGAAGAAACACTTTGAGGTTAAAAGCATTGCATATCAATAATCTATCTACCATATTACACATGTCACCCAGGTGGTGCTAGTGGTAAAGAATCCCCCTGCCAGTGCCTTACAAATAGTCTGCCAATGCCTTACAAATAGCTGATAAAAGAAGAGAAACTAAAGGCAAAGGAGAAAAGGAAATTTATACCCATTTGAATGCAGAGGCCAAAGAATAGCAAGGAGAGATAAAAAAGCCCTCCTCAGCAATCAATGCAAAGAAATAAAGGGAAACAATAGAATGGGAAAGACTAGAGATCTCTTTAAGAAAATTAGAGATACCAAGGGAACTTTTCATGCAAAGATGAACACAATAAAGGAAAAAATGATATGGACCTAACAGAAGCAGAAGATATTAAGAAGAGGTGGCAAGAATACACAGAATAACTATACGAAAAAGATCTTCACGACCCAGATAACCACAATGGTGTGATCACTCACCTAGAGCCAGACATCCTGGAATGCAAAGTCAAGTGGGCCTTAGGAAGCATCACTACGAGCAAAGCTAGTAGAGGTGATGGAATTCCAGTGGAGCTATTTAAAATCCTAAAATATGATGCCATGAAGGTGTTTCACTCAATATGCCAGCAAATTTTGAAAACTTAGCAGTGGCCACAGGACTGGAAAAGCTCAGTTTTCATTCCAATCCAATGAAAGGCAATGCCAAAGAATATTCAAACTACCGCACGCTACCATCTCACACGCTAGCAAACTAATGCTCAAAATTCTCCAAGCCAGGCTTCAACAGTACGTGAAACTTGACATTCCAGATGTTCAACCTGTATTTAGAAAGGGCAGAGGAACCAGAGGTCAAATTGCCAACATCCATTGGATCATTGATAAAGCAAGAGAGTTTAGGAAAACATCTACTTTTGCTTTATTGATGACACCAAAACATTTGACTGTTTGGATCACAGCAACTGTGGAAAATTCTGAAAAGATGGGAATACCAGACCACTTGACCTGCCTCCTGAGAAATCTGTATGCTGGTCAAGAAGCAACAGTTAGAACTGGACATGGAACAACAGACTGTTTCCAAATCGGGAAAGGAGTATGTCAAGGCTGCATATTGTCACCCTGCTTATTTAGCTTATATGCAGAGTACATAATGTGAAATGCCAGGCTGGATGAAGCACAAGCTGGAATTAAGATTGCCAGGAAAAATATCAATAACCTCAGATATGCAGATGACACCACCCTTATGGCAGAAAGCGAAGAACTAAAGAAATTCTTGATGATGGTGAAAGAGGAGAGTGGCTTAAAACTCAGCATTCAGAAAACTAAGATCATGGCATATAGTCCCATCACTTAATGGAAAATAGATGGGGAAATAGTGGAAATAGTGAGAGACTTTATTGTTTTGGGTTCCAAAATCACTGTAGATGGTGACTGCAGCCATGAAATTAAAAGATGCTTGCTCCTTGGAAGAAAAGTTATGACCAACCTAGACAGCATACTAAAAAGCAAAGACATTACTTTGCCAATAAAGGTCCATCTATTTAAAGCAATGGTTTTCCCAATAGTCATATATGGATGTGAGAAGTGGACTGTAAACACAGCTGAGTGCCCAAGAATTGATGCTTTTGAACTGTGATGTTGGAGAAGACTCTTGAGAATCCCCTGGATAGCAGGGAGATCCAACCAGTCCATCCTAAAGGAGATCAGTCCTGAATATTCATTGGAAGGACTGATGCTGAAGCTGAGCTCCAGTACTTTGGCCACCTGATGTGAAGAACCAACTCATTGGAAAAGACTCTGATACTGGCAAAGATTGAAGGCAGGAGGAGAAGGGGAAAACAGAGGTTGAGATGGTTGGATGGCATCACTAATGTGATGGGCATGAGTTTGGGCAGGCTCTTGGTGTTGGTGAGGGACAGGAAGCCTGGCATGCTACAGTCCACAAGGTCGCAAAGAGTTGGACATGACTGAGCTGAACTGAACTGAACTGAATACTGGAGACAGAAGATGCTCAAGTTTGATACCTGGGTTGGGAAGATCCCCTGGAGGAGGGCATGGCAACCCACTCCAGTATTCTTGCCTGGAGAATCCCACAAACAGAGAAACCTGGGAGGCTATAGTCTATGGGGTCACAAAGAGTTGGACAGGACTGAAGCGACATAGCACACACACACTCTCATCTTCCCTGGTGGCTTCCTTCCCCTGGTGACTTTTCCTGATTGCTTCCCTCATTGCTCAGATGGTAAAGAATCTTTCTGAAATGCAGGAGACCCAGGTTCAATCCCTGGGTCAGGAAGATCTCCTGGAGAAGGGAATAGCAACCCACTCCAGTATTTTTGCCTGGAGAATTCCAAGGACAGAGAAGCCTGGAGGTCTTTAGTCATGAGTTGCAAAGAGTCAGATACAACTGAGTGACTAATACTTTCATGATACACATATCCAGGGAAATTGCAAAAATTTCAAAGCTATTACTACTGTTAGGATTTTATTCTGTATTAAGAAATTACTGATATCCTCTTACTATCCTATCCAGAATGTCATTTGACCTTCCCAAATATATGCCAAACGTCAGTTCCATTCCAGGCTGTTCAGAGTCAACACAATTGCTTTTGTTACAAAGGAGTTGTCAGGTGATTTTCACAACATTGAATTGTTTATTCTGCTTTAAGCTAAAGACCATCACTGTTAATATGACAGGTATTAGTCTCTTTTGTTTAGGTTCTACAGCATGATTTTGGGCAATGGAAATAATGCTGAATGTTCAAACACACACATGCCCACATATCCAAGAGATGGTTAATCAAAATGAAAGACACTTATGAAACTTATAAAGTAAATGTAATTCATTTTTATTTTGAAGAATAATGATTTTTTTTCAGTGTCAGGAAGGAGTTATGCTATAAGAAATTGTGCTATTGTTTTAAAAAAAAATACAAACCAAAAAACCTACTGGCTGAATCCAAACTTCATAGAGAAACAGTAGATGAGCTAAAAACTACAAAATGACTACCACTAATACAAAACATTGCATTTGTTTATGAAAACTTATGATTTAAATGGTAATTGAAAGTTTTAGTTAACATGATTGATTTGTTTAGAATGTTTTATGCAAGATTCTAATTTATAAATTAACTGTTTTTTTTTTTTTTNTCTAATTTATAAATTAACTGGTTTTTTTTTTTGCTGTCATCACCATTGTTTGATAAGCTGACTTTAGCAGTAATGAACCATCTCATTAGATTGCAGTGTTATATTTCAAGAAGTAATTATTTGGTATATTCTAATTCCTTTCACAAAGAATGAATCTTCAAAATATGTATACAAGCACACATACACACCTTTAACATTTCCTGATTCTGTATGAAATCTTTTCTAAAAAGTATTAAGAATATAATTATTAAGAACGAGCAGACTTCCTTAAATTACGTCACAATCTGTGGAAGTGATTAGGTTTTAAAAAAATAGTAAACAATAAGCAAAGCATTTTGTTGCTTTTTTTCAGTTACCCTAAAACTCAGAACTTGAGCAGACATCCCAGCTGGTCTTCTGCCTTTGCGTAAGGCATTGTTTTAAAGAGCTATTTAGCTCTTTAATTATGTTGACTGTGTCAGTTTTGATCTATAATGCCCAGTATTGTTCTCATAACACATAACTTCCCTCTTTGTCTCTGCAACAAGGTACTTTCTCTTGGTTGAAGGCTCAAACTTTATGTTATATCTCTATATCTTGTCTGCTTTCCCATCTTTAAACTTTCTTTCATGTATAAATTGGCTTTATCATTCTTGCTCACCTAGTACCTCACATTATTTTCAGAGTTTTATAGTTTCCATATCTATCTGAAATATTCTGTCATCGTTTTCCTTCCTACCCTGTCCATGTGCACAAAGATCATTATTTTGTGCCAGTAGTCTCCACTCCTTTGTTCCCATCTTTGATGATTCTTGACTGCTTCTAACTGCACACACACACACACACACACACACACACACACACACACACACAATGAGAGAGCACTTCCAAACAGAGGCCATCAGTTCAGTTCAGTCGCTCAGTCGTGTCCGACTCTTTGTGACCCCATGAAGCGCAGCACGCCAGGCCTCCCTGTCCATCACCAACTCCCGGAGTTCACTCAGACTCAGGTCCATTGAGTCAGTGATGCCATCCAGCCATCTCATCCTGGGTCGTCCCCTTCTCCTCCTGCCCTCAATCTCTCCCAGCATCAGAGTCTTTTCCAATGAGTCAACTCTTCGCATGAGGTGTCCAAAGTACTGGAGCTTCAGCTTCAGCATCATTCCTTCCAAAGAAATCCCAGGGTTGATCTTCAGAATTGTGAGCCGGCTCACTAAGCAAGCGCAGGCGGCTGCGAGCCGGCTCACTAAGCAAGCGCAGGCGGCTGCGAGCCGGCTCACTAAGCAAGCGCAGGCGGCTGCGAGCCGGCTCACTAAGCGCAGCCGAGAGGAGCTACCCCACGTCAGAGGTCAGGGGCAGCGGCCTAGAGTGCCAGGCTGCGACAGCGCAGAAACGGCTGAGAGGAGCTGCCCTGCATCCGAGGTCAGGGGCGGCAGCCGAGAGGAGCTACCCTGCGTCCGAGGTCAGGGGCGGCGGCCGGGAGGAGACACCCCGCGTCCGAGATCAGGGGCGACCAGGAGAAGCCACCTCGCGCCCGAGGCCAGGAGTGGTGACCTTGAGGAGCCACCCAGAGCCTGAAGCCAGGGGTGGCAGCTGGGAGGAGCCACCCACGCCCGAGGCCAGGGCCGGTGGCCGGGAGGAGCAACCCGAGGAGTGGTGGCTGCGCAGGCGCAGGAGGGCCTAGAGGAGCTTCCCACGTTGAAGGTCAGGAACGGCAGCGGTAAAGAGACACCCCTCGTCCAAGGTAAGGAACAGCGCCTGTGCTTTGCTGAAGCAGCCGTGAAGAGATGCCCCACGCCAAGGTAAGAAACCCAAGTAAGATGGTAAGTGTTGCAAGAGGGCATCGTAGGGCAGACACACTGAAACCATACTCACAGAAAACTAGTGGATCTAATCACACAGGATCACAGCCTTGTCTAACTCAATGAAATCAAGCCATGCCTGCAGGGTAACCCAAGACGGGCGGGTCATGGTGGAGAGGCCTAACAGAATGCAGTCCACTGGAGAAGGGAATGGCAAGCCACTTCAGTATGAAACAGTAGGAAAAGACAAAATGATAGGATACCAAAAGAGGAACTCCCCAGGTCATTAGGTGCCCAATATGCTACCGGAGATCAGTGGAGAAATAACTCCAGAAAGAATGAAGGGATGGAGCCAAAGCAAACAGAGGCCATAGACTTTAATATGATCTGTTCTTGGAAATGGCATACATTACTTCTGCCGTACTCTGTTCATTAGTGAGAATCAAGGAGAAGTGATTACACAAAGGCATGAATGCAAAAGATCCACCTCCCACAGATNCTGTTCATTAGTGAGAATCAAGGAGAAGTGATTACACAAAGGCATGAATGCAAAAGATCATCGGGAGTCATGTTAGAGTCCACCTCCCACAGATGGAGTAAAGAATGATACTGAAAAACTGACCTATCTGAAAGAAGAAAAGGTAATGGGGAAAAAGAAACCACAAAGCAAGGTAATAGAAATAAGTCCAGTGTATCAGTAACCACAGTAAAATAAACATGAAAGTGAACTATTAAATACAGAGATTATTAGATTCAAAATATAAAATACGTATGTGAAGAGAAAAAGAATTGGAAAAGAAGAGATATAAATGTATTTGCAGATAATATTATTTTCATAAAGCATTCAAAGTAATCTTCACACTCTGAAATTATTAGAGTTGATGTTCTTCAACTAGCTTTTAGAATTTTGGTTTTAAGA
>SJYQ01000591.1:295513-308550 GCA_006410935.1 Redunca redunca | reverse complement strand
CCCCCTCCCCCTCCCCCATTCTCTAATGGAGAATCTAATGTCTTTTGGGTCCTTGTGTGCTTGGCTTCCCCCACTTTCATCCCTCTTCTAACAAACACTAGTCTTATTTTTCAGTTTCATTAATGTATTTGCATCCTGTGCATTTATCTGTTTTCACTGAACATTCTTGTCAAAGCAGCTGTCATTTTATATAGGTAGCATAAGGCTTAGTGTCACCTGATACTTGTACAGTGGGGGAATCTTGCTGTCCTTTATTAGCAGGAATCTGTATCCTATAATGAAGTCAAAGTAATCTTTATAGTTTAATTTAGTCACACCCTGCTTAAAGTCCTTTAATGGCTTTCCTTTGTTATTAACAAAGTCCCAAATATTCAAAACTTAATGTGACCCATAACATCTTGTGTGATGTATCACTTCCTACCTCTCTCTCCATCCTCACCTAAGGCCATCCACCCTGGAGCCCTACACACTTTGCCTTCTTTTAGCCACTCAAGATGCCATGTGCTTTATCCCCTCAGATTTTCTACACAGGCTACTCTAGAATCCATTTCCCACTATCTCCCTTCACATGGGCAATCTACTTATTTTTCCAAGTTTTATTTTAATCATAATTTTCTTGGTGACTCTTTCCTTAAGTCTCTTCCTTCCCATCCCACTCAACCTTCTACAATGTCAAGAGTTCCTTTTATTTATCCTTTGTGACACTCATCAAAATGTAACTAATTTCTGTTGTTTTTTTCCCGTGAGTCTGTAAGCTCCATAGGAAAGGAGACTCTATTTTCTCCCCTACTTTATCTCTGGTGGCTAACATAATAACTTGTACATGGTAGGTGCTACATACACATTCATTAAATGTATTAATTGATGCTTAAGAAATATTTATTAATTAATTTTGATTGATTAAAATATAGGAAAAATGTATCATTTTACATATTTCTATTTACTTCAGTTTCCTATCATTTGTTGTCATTCTATTCTTACAGATTGGAGGAGGAGAGGTAAATAAAAACAAAACGTTTCTGCAAATTTAGAGTCAGTCATATTTAAGTAAACCAAAAATCTGAGTATATGCAATAACCTTTCTCTAAAGTTTGGAAATAGAATTAAACTCATCATAAGTAATAATTATTTTTCTCATTTTAAAGTGTAGCTCAACTTAGAGAGGTGATTGACTTGACTGACACTTTCAAATCAAGCACTCCTACTTGGTCTGTTTTCCTATTATACTTTCCATAATCATTTGCCCTGTTTGCATCTGAACTCTGTGTTGCAATAGTCCTACACAGTGTTTGAAAATTACAAGACAATCCTACTCTCAAAATAGAAGAGAGGAAAAAAAAAAAAAAAAAGACAAGCTACATTTCACACCCTGCCATGTTCTGGCTGCTCTAGGTGATTAATGATAATGGCCATTTGCCCAAAATATAGACTCAGCTCTCAAATGGGATTGGAAAACAACTTTATGATAAATGTGGAAAATATATTCTTCTTCTTCTATGGTATATACCTTTCTTTATACATAAAATGAAAAGCATTCTTAAATTCTATTTGCACATAATAATGCATGAAATTACAGCTTTAATAATGCTGTGTATTGAAAGGAACTGGATTGATTTGGTCAACCAAGGAACACAGCCTATTTTCTTCAGAACTGAGAATTATATTTATCACTACCTTACAACCTGCAGACTTCTTCTAACGGAAATATTATATACTACACGTTTATGGTTTGCTTTATGGAGAGACTGTACTTGATATGGAACAGAGAGGTTTGGAGTTTTCCATCCTAATGCTTACCTGGCAAGTGTCTACTTATTTAAATAAAAGATATGAGGATGAGTGTTAGAATGAAAAGGTTAACTGGGTCAAAGAGGAAGTTGTCAAGGAAGAACTGGGTCCCTCTGGAAGTGATCTATTTTCCTTACTCCTTTAAATTGTGTTTTAACTTCTCTTGGTGAAGAGAAGAGAAGAAATGGCTCCCCATGACCCATTTGGTAAATGATGAAATGTTGTACCTTTATTGAGGTAATGGGGGAAAGTCTGTTCCCAGTATTTGTTATGCGTCTGGTTGTTCCTCTAATAAACTAAATGTAATTAAAAATAGAGCAGGGCCATTGCATTTTAATAGCTTAGATTCTTCCCTGTGGAAGAATCAGCAAACAGTGAGAGAATATGAAGATTCAGCTCCCCAGCACCTGCCAGGCAGCCTTTGTCAAGATTAACAGCATCACACCAGGTTATTAGAGGAAACATAAATACTTTTGAGGCTCTGTGGGTAGTTACGATATCACGTTTTACTATCTTCTCTTAAAATGGAATTAGTCACTGTAATTGCTTGCCAGTCACAGGCCAACAAACATGACAGAAGAAATTCTACATATTGGGGAGAGGGGTTATATTGCAAGGACAGCTGACCTAGAGAATGTTTTTAAGGATATATTATCATGTATTTGTAAAACCCATAATTAAAATTTGATGACATTTTACAGCTTCTAGGGTAGGCACATATTTATGCAGTGCAGTTTGAAGTGGGCACAAAAGTAATCTGAGTTCCTACTTGAATAAGGAAATTATTGTTTAGTCACTAAGTCATGTCTGACTCTTTTGTGACCCCATGGACTGCAGCCCACCAGGTTTCTTCTGTGCATGGGATTATCCAGGTGAGAATAATGGAGTGGGTTGCCATTTCCTTCTTCAGAGGATCTTCACAACCCAGGGATAAAACCCATGGCTCCTACATTGGTGGACTGGTTCTTTAACATTGAACCACCAGGAAAGTCTGAATAAAGAAATAGGGGTGTGGAGATATGAGTGATTTGCCCAAGAATGCTGCTACTAGTTGAGAATGAGCCCCAGTTGTCTAACTTCATAGTCTGTTCCTTCTGCCCATCTGCTTGGCCTCACTTCAGTTCAATAGCAAACACATAAATTTGTATCATACCCTTCTTGGTGAACACTTTTTGGAGAAACTAAAGTTTCCTGAAAGGAAAAATGGAAGGTAACCTAGAATGAAAAGAAACTGCAGTTTTATAAGTGTCCTTATAGAAGCAGGGGAATTTGATGCCAGGTATGGGATAGTTGAAAAAATTCAGTAAATCATTATTTCTGTAAGATGAGAAAGGTAACACACTAGGAGATGTGTTTTGTTTTTATTTTTTGTTGTTTTGCTGTCTCCATTTCAAAAATAAACTTGATTATTGAAAAGTGGGATGTCATGAAAATGAGAAGACAAGTATTGATTGGTAGAAAATATTTGTAAAACACATTATTGGATAATGACCTGTTATCCAAAATATACAATTAATTCTTAAAAAGCAACAATAATGAAATGAACAACTCAGTAAAAAAATAAATGGACAAGAGTTCTGAATAGATGCCTCAAAAAAGAAGATATACAGATGACAAATAAGCGTATAAAAAAGATACTCAATGTTACCTGTCAATTGGGTATTGCAAATTAAAACAATGTGTTGCCACTGCATGTCTATTAGAATCACTAAAACCCAAAACACTGGCAATACCAAATACTGAGGCGAGTGTGGAGCAATGGGAACCCTCATTCACTGTTGAGGGAATGCAAAATGATACAGCTATTTTGGAAGACACATTGACAGTTTCTTACAAAATTAAACATAGTCTTATCTATCTAGCAATTGTGCTAGGTTTTTACACAAAGGTGTTAAAAACTTATGTTCACATAAAAACCTGAATGTGGATATTTACAGCAGCTTTTTTCATAATTGCCCAAACTTGGAAGTAACCAGGATGTTCATCAATAGAAAATGGATAAACTGTGATAAATCCAGACAATGAAGAATGAGAAAGAAATAAGCTATGAAACTTAAGTGGATATCACTAAGTGAGAGAGGTCAATCTGAAAAGGTTATATACTGCCTGATTCCAACTATATGACATTCTGGGAAAGACAAAAATATGGAGACAGTAAAAAACATTGGCTGTTGACAGAGGATAGAGGGAGGAAGGGGTGAAAGTGCAAAGTACAAATAATTTTTAGGACAGGGAAATTATTCTATAGGATAATATATTTGATTGCCTGAAAAGTCTTTTCAGATTTTCCGAAAGATGTTATAGAGAAACCCAAACAAACGTTTTGGCCAACCCAATACAATGGTGAATACATGTCACTATACATATACAAAACTCATGGAATGTAAAATACCAAGAGTGAAACCTAATGTAAGCTATGGTCTTTGTGTAATAATGGTGCATCAGAGCAGGTCCATTTATTGTAAGAGATGTACCATTCTGGAGTGAGATGTTGATAGTAGCAGGGGTTGTGCATGTGTGGAGACAAGGGATATACAAGAAATCTCTGTACTTTCCTTGTATTTTGTCATGGACCTAAAAATAAGCTTTGTCTCATTTTTATAATTTATATCTTAAAAAAAGTGGTATGTATAGAAATGAGTCCTAACAATTACCCTCTATAACCCTGATAGCTCAGTTGGTAAAGAATATGCCTGTAATGCAGGTGACCCCAGTTAGATTCCTGGGTAGGGAAGATCTGCTAAAGAAGAGATAGGCTATCTGCTCCAGTATTCTTGGGCTTCCGTTGTGGCTCAGCTGGTAAAGAATCTATCTGCAATGCGGGAGACCTGGGTTCAATTGCTGGGTTGGGAAGATCCCCTGGAGAAGGGAATGCCTACACACTCCAGTATTCTGGCCTGGAGAATTCCAGGGACTATATAGTCCATGGGGTTGCAAAGAGTTGAACACAACTGGGTGACTTTAAAGGTAAAAAAAGAACACAATGTATGGCCAGGAGGTAATGAATCAGTGATCAGTTCAATTCAGTCCCTCAGTCATGTCCGAATCTTTGCAACCCCATGGGCTGCAGCACGCCAGGCTTCCCTGTCCATAACCAACTCCCAGAGCGTGTTCAAACTCATGTCCTTTAGTCAGTGATGCCATCCAACCATCTCATTTTATGCCATCCCCTTCTCCTCCTGCCTTCAGTCTTTCCCAACATAGGGTCTTTTATAATGAGTCAGCTCTTCACATTAGGTGGCCAAAGTATTGGAGTTTCAGCTTCAGCATCAGTCCTTCCAATGACTATTCAGGACTGATTTCCTTTAGGATTGACTGGTTTGATCTCCTTGCAGTCCAAGGGACTCTCAAGAGTCTCTTCCAATACCACAGTTCCAAAGAATCAATTCTTCAGTGCTCAGCTTTCTTTTTAGTCCAACTCTCACATCCATATATGACTACTGGAAAAACCATAGCTTTGATTACATGGACCATTGTTGGTAAAGTAATGTCTCTGCTTTTTAATATGTTGTCCAGGTTTGTCATAGCTTTTCTTCGAATGAGCAAGTGTCTTTTAATTTCATGACTGCAGTCACTGTCTGCAGTGATTTTGGACCCCAAGAAAATAAATTCTGTCACTGTTTCCACTGTTTCCTCATCTATTTGCCATGAAGTGATGGGACTGGATGTCATGATCTTCCTTTTTTTAATGTTGAGTTTTAAGCCAGCTTTTCACTCTCCTTTTTCACTTTCATCAAAAGGCTATACAGTTCCTCTTTGCTTTCTGCTCTAAGGATGGTGTTATCTGCATATCTGAGGTTATTGATATTTCTCCCTGCAGCCTTGATTTCCAGCTTGTGCTTCACCTTGACTGGCATATTGCATGATGTACTGTGCATTTAAGTTAAATGAGCAGGGTGAAGATATACAGCCTTGAAGTCCTCTTTTCCCAATTTGGAACCAGTCTGTTGTTCCATGTCCAGTTCTAACTGTTGCTTCTCGACATGCATGGGACCTTTTCAAGGTCTCCATTACCTTCATTACCTCCAACTATTGTTTGGCCCTAGATAAATAGGAGGGAAGGAACACAGGTCCATCCATTTTTAGAAAATTGAATTAAAGATTTACAAAGGATGGCCCCACCCATCAGAACAAAACACAGTTTCCCCCTCAGTCACTCTCTCATCAGGAATTTTCCATAAGCCTCTTATCCTTCTTCATCAGAGAGCAGACAGGCTGAAACCCACAATCACAGAAAACTAACCAATCTAATCACATGGACTACAGCCTTATCTAACTCAGTGAAACTATGATCCATGTTGGGTAGGGCCACCTAAGATGGATGGGTCTTGGTGGAGAATTATGACAGAATGTGGTCCACTGGGGAAGGGAATGGCAAACCACTTCAGTATTCTTGCCACAAAAACCCCATGAACAGTATGAAAAGGCAAAAAGATGGGACACTGAAAGATGAACCCCCCAGGTTGGTAGGTGCCCAATACACTACTGGAGATCAGTGGAGAAATAAATCCAGAAAGAATGAAGAGATGGAGCCAAAGCAAAAATAGCACCCAGATGTGGATGTGACTGGTGATGAAAGCAAGGTCCAATGCTGTAAAGAGTAATATTGTATAGAAACCTGGAATGTTAGGTCCATGAAACAAGGCAAATTGGAAGTGGTCAAAGAGGAGATGGCAAGAGGGAACATCGACATTTTAGGAATCAGCAAGCTAAATGGACTGGAAAGGGTGAATTTAACTCAGATGACCATTATATCTACTACTGTGGGCAAGAATCCATTAGAAGAAATGGAGTAGCCATCATAGTCAATAAAAGAGTCCAAAATGCAGTACTTGAATGCAATATCATAAACGACAGAATGATCTCTGTTCATTTCCAAGGCAAGCATTTCAATATCACAGTAATCCAAGCCTATGCCCCAACCTGTGATGCTGAAGAAGCTGAAGTTGAATGGTTCTGTGAAGACCTACAAGACCTTCTAGAACTAAAACCCAAAAAAGATGTCCTTTTCATTATAGTGCAAAAGTAGGAAGTCAAGAAACACCTGGAGTAACAGGCAAATTTGGCCTTGGAGTACAGAATGAAGCAGGGCAAAGGCTAACAGAATTTTGCCAAGAGAGCACACTGGTCATAGCAAACAGTCTCTTCCAACAACACCAGAGAAGACTCTACACACGGACATCACCAGATGGTCAACACCAAAATCAGATTGATTATATTTTTGCTGCCAAATATGGAGAAGCTCTATATAGTCAGCAGAAACAAGACTGGGAGTTGACTGTGGCTCAGATCATGAACTCCTTATTGCCAAATTCAGACTTAAATGGAAGAAAGTAGGTGAAATCACTAGACCATTCTGGTATGACCTAAATCAAGTCCCTTATGATTATACAGTGGGAATGAGAAATAGATTTAAGGGACTAGATCTGATAGAGTGCCTAAAGAACTATGGACAGAGATTCATGACATTGTACAGGAGACAGGGATCAAGACCATCCCCATGGGGAAAAAAATGCAAAAAAATAAAATGGCTGTCTGAGGAGGCCTTACAAATAGCTGTGAAAAGAAGAGAAGTGAAAAGCAAAGGAGAAAAGGAAAGATATTCTTATTTAAATGGAGGGTTCCAAAGAACAGCAAGAAGAGATAAGAAAGGCTTCCTCAGTGATGAGTGCAAAGAAATAGAGGAAAACAATAGAATGGGAAAGACTAGAGAGCTCTTCAAGAAAATTAGAGATACCAAGGGAACATTTCATGCAAAAATGGGCTTGACAAAGGACAGAAATGGTCTGGACCTAACAAAAGCAGAAGATATTAAGAAGAGATGAGAAGAATACACAGAAGAACTGTACAAAAAAAGACCTTCACACCCCAGATAATCACGATGGTATGATCACTCACCTAGGGCCAGACATCCTGGAATGTGAAGTCAAGTGGGCCTTAGGAAACATCACTACAAAGAAATCTAGTGGAGGTGATGACATTCCAGGTGAGCTATTTCAAATCCTAAAAGATGATGCTGTGAAAGTGCTGCACTCAATATGCCAGCAAATTTGGAAAACTCAGCAGTGGCCACAGGACTGGAAAAGGTCAGTTTATATTCCAATCCCAAAGAAAGACAATGCCAAAGAATGCTCAAACTACTGCACGATTGCACTCATCTCACACACAAACAAAGTAATGCTCAAAATTCTCCAAGCCATGCTTCAACAATACATGAACCGTAAACTTCCAGAAGTTCAAGCTGGTTTTAGAAAAGGCAGAGGAACCAGAGATCAAATTGCCAGCATCTGCAATTGAAAAAGCAAGAGAGTTCCAGAAAATCATCTATTTCTGCTTTATTGACTATGCCAAAGCCTTTGACTGTGTGGATCACAAGAAACTGTGGAAAATTCTCAAAGAGATGGGAATACCAGGCCACCTGTCCTGCCTCTTGAGAAATCTGTATGCAGGTCAGGAGGCAACAGTTAGAACTGAACATGGAACAACAGACTGGTTCCAAATCAGGAAAGGAGTATGTATGGCTGTATATTGTCACCCGGCTTATTTAATTTATATGCAGAAACGCTCGGTTGGATGAATCAGAAGCTGGAATCAAGATTGCCGGGAAAAATATCAATAACCTCAGATATGCAGATGACACCACCCTTGTGGCAGAAAGTGAAGAAGAACTAAAGAGCCTCTTGATGAACGTGAAAGAAAAGAGTAAAAAAGTTGACTTAAAACTCAACAACAGAAAATTAAGATGATGGCATCTGGTCCTATTACTTCATGGCATATAGATGGGGAAACAGTGGAAACAGTGACAGATTTTATTTTGGAAAGCTCCAAAATCCCTGTAGATGATGACTGCAGATGTTAAATTAAAAATCTTACTCTTGGAAGGAAAGTTAATACCAACCTAGATAGCATATTAAAGAGCAGAGACATTACTTTGCCAACAGAGGTCCGTCTGGCTAAGGCTGTGGTTTTTCCAGTAGTTACATATGGATGTGAGAGTTGAACTATAAAGAGAGCTGAACACTGATGAATTGATGCTCTTGAACTGTGGTATTAGAGAAGACTTGAGAGTCCTTTGGACTGCAAGGAGATCCCAATCAGTTAATCCTAAAAGAAATCAGTGTTGAATATTCATTGAAAGGACTGATGTTGATGTTGAAACTCCAATACTTTGGCCACCTGATGTGTAGAACTTATTCATTGGAAAAGACTGATGCTGAGAAAGATTGAGGATGGGAGGAGAAAGGGATGATAGAGAATGAGATGGTTGGATGGCATCACTGATTCAATGGACATGAGTTTGAGTAAACTCCAGGAATTGGTGATGGACAGGGAGGCCTGGCATGCTGCATTCCTTGGGCTCCCAAAGAGTTGGACACGACTGAGCAACTGAACTGAACTGATCTTGCTAGCATGTGAGATGAATATAATTATGCAGTAGTTTGAACATTCTTTGACATTGCCTTTCTCTGGTATTGGAATGAAAACTGACCTTTTCCAGTCCTGTGGCCACTGCCGAGTTTTCCAAATTTGCTGGCATATTGAGTGCAGCACTTCCACAGCATCATTTAGGATTTGAAATAGCTCAACTGAAATTTCAACACCTCCACTAGTTTTGTTTGTAGTGATGCTTCCTAAGGCCCATTTGATGTCACACTCCAGGATGTCTGGGTCTAGGCAAGTGTCCACATCATGTGGTTATCTGGGTGATTAAGATCTCTTTGTATAGTTCTTCTGTATATTCTTGCCACCTCTTCTTAATATCTTTTGCTCTTCTTAGGTCCATATGATTTCTATCCTTTGTTGTACCTATCTTTGCATGAACATCCCTTGATTTCTCTAATTTTCTTGAAGAGAGCTCTAGTCTTTCCCATTCTATTGTTTTGCTCCATTTCTTTTCATTGATCATTTGGGAAAGCTTTCTTATCTCTCCTTGCTATTCTTTGGAACTCTGCATTCAAATATGTATATTTCCTTTTCTCCTTTGCCTTCCACTTCTCTTCTTTTCTCAGCTATTTGTAAAGCCTCCTCAGAGAATCATTTTTCCTTTTTCCATATCTTTTTCTTGTGGGTGGTTTTGATCACCACCTCTTGTGTAATGCTATGAACCTCCTTCCATATTTCTTCAGTCACTCTATCAGAAGTAGTCCCTTGAAATTATTTTCCACTTCCACTGTATAATTGTAAGGGATTTGATTTAGGTCATACCTGAATGTCTAGTGGTTTTACCTATTTTCTTCATTTTAAGTCTGAATTTGGCAATGAGTTCATGATCTGAGCCACAGTCAGCTTCCAGTCTTGTTTTTGCTGACTGTATAGATCTTCTCCATTTTCAGCTGCAAAGAGTATAATCAGTCTGGTTTTGGTATTGACCATATGGTGATGTCCATGTATAGAATTATCTCTAGTATTGTTGGAAGATGGTGTTTGCTATGACAGTGCATTCTTGGCAAAGCTCTGTTAACCTTTGTCCTGCTTCATTTTTCACCCTAAGCCCTAACTTGACCATTCGTCCATGTATATTCTGACTTCCTACTTTTGCATTCCAACCACCTATGATAAAAAGGAAATCCTTTTTGGGTGTTCTAGAAGGTCTTGTAGGTCATCATAGAACTGTTCAGCTTCATCTTCTTTGGCAGTGATACCATGTTTTAAAATCTGTTTGAAGTCTTCAGGAAATATGTTGAATATTTAGTGAAAATTGCTGACTTCCACACTTTGCTAGGTTAAATGAATAGTGTGGCAGAAGTTCAGACTGTATACTGCAATAGTACATGGAGACTCTGTTCTTTTACTACCATACAAACTATCACTGCCTGGCACGCCTATCCAGACTAACCGAAGAAGAGTGATTCAAGACAGTCCAGTTAGACCATAGAAAGGTGCAAAGAGTGTCCTCAAAATAAAGAATTTCTAGCAGAGAAAGCAGTTCCTGGTATAATTCAAAGAAAATGAAATTTTTTGTGTGTCCAAATCCTTAATTTCCTGCATTACATGCTGGAATCACAGAAGTAAATCCACAGAAGGATTCCAAAAGTATAAATCCATTTCCTTGACTGAAACTTACCTGAGGATTAAAAACATTTTAATTGTTTTGCCTCTTATTTTCTACATTTTTGTCATTTTGAAGTTTTCTGATAATATTTAAATAAGATATGTTCCAAAGTTCTGTGTATTTTAGTACTTTATTTTTTCCAATCTTTTTTGTTTTTTTTTTTTTAAGCAGAGTATTANTAAGCTGATTATTACCATCAGTAAATGTTAAAGTATTTCCCATTTTCTGTTATTTATTTTCTTTCTCAAGCCACAATATGAAAAATCCTTAATTCCTTTAGAGTTTCCAGATTGGCCTCCTGTTAAATCCCTGGTCTCTACACTTAATTTTATATTTACTAGTGTGTCACCAATTCTTACCTCAATGCCTATTTTTTAATATTCTTTTTTAAGATTTATTTTTAATTGGAGTATGATTGCTTCACAATGTTGTGTTGATTTCTGCCATACAACAGTGTGAATCAGCCATAAGTATACATATGTTCCCTCCCTCTTGAACCTCCCTCGCATCCCCACCCCATCCTTTCCCTCTAGGTTGTCGGAGCATGAGATTGAGCTTCCTGTGTCATACAGCAACTTTCCACTAGCTGTCTATTTTACATATGGTAATATACATGTTTCAGTTCTCTCTCTGTCCTATCCACTTCTTCCTCCACTGTATCCACAATTCTGTTCTCTATGTCTCTGTCTATTCCTGTCCTGCAAATAGGTTCATCAGTGCCATTTTTCTATTTCATATATATGCATTAATATACAATATTTGCTTTTCTCTGACTTCATTCTGTATGACAATGCATATTTTTGATGGAAAGTATGCCTTAGAGTCTGCTATTTCTGTATGTCCTTAGGCATCTTTCTTTTGGGTTCATGAAATATATTTCTATTATCATAGAACCAACCACATTCCTCCACACTAGTTGCACACAAAGTCACCTGTGGCCCACTGATTACTGCTGATGCTGCTAGTATTCTCTAAGAAGTCACTGAAATTTTTGGTAAAATTATTGCCTCCTGACATATCCTCTATGTGCCAAAGTTATGTAGTTAATGACAACATTTTTACTTAGGTAGCAAAATAAAGAATCTAGGGTGAAAAGAGCTCTCTGCTTGTAGCCCTGTGGAGTTCAAATGGGGACCTTAACCAACAAATTAGCTCCCAGTCAATCATTTAATCTTCCCTATTGTCTTCTCCTCCCCTCATTTACCTGTGCCTGTTGCAAATATCACTGCTGGATTCCAGTAGTGCACAAAACTTAGCTACCCTTTGTATCCCCGTTATACCTGTCACTCTGAGTCTGATAATATTTTATACAAAAAGATTTCTTTTCTGAACATATTTTATACCTAAGGATCTCCCTTCTTCAATAAAATAGGTTTTTATTATTATTATTATTATTTTAAATGACTCACCAAGCATGGATGAGCTGAAGACTGACACTGGAGGAGGCATGTTTTAGTGTGAGGGAAAAAACAAAACAAAACACTACAGTCCTATGGGTACTATCTTTGTGTAGTTCTTAAAAAGAAAACATATTCTGGAATGGTAACATCAGAATACATAACTTCTGCTTTTGAACTGTGTTTATATTCTAGATGTTCTAATACTTGCCATCTGTATTTCAACCACATATCTGACAAGAAACAGCAGAACATAAAGTGGACACAGAACCCTGTAGACATTCCTAAAACAAATGGTAAAGAGTGTGATTACTTTTGTGTGTGGTGTTAGAAAGTGATCTAGTTTCATTCTTTTACAAGTTGTTGACTAATTTTCCCAACACCACTTGTTAAAGAGATTGTCTTTACTCCATTGTATATTTTTGCCTCCTTTATCAAAGATAAGGTGTCCATAGGTGTGAGGGTTTATCTCTGGGCTTTCTATTTTGTTCCATTGATCTATAGTTCTGTCTTTGTGCCAGTACCATACTGTCTTGATGACTGTGGCTTTGTAGTAGAGCTTGAAGTCAGGCAAGTTGATTCCTCCAGCTCCATTCTTCTTTCTCAAGATTGCTTTGGCTATTCGAGGTTTTTTGTATTTCCATATAAATCTTGAAATTATTTGTTCTAGTTCTGTGAAAAATACCACTGGTAGTTTGATAGGAATTGCATTGAACTTGTAGATTGCTTTGGGTAGTATATTCATTTTCACAATATTAATTCTTCCGATCCATGAACATGGAATATTTCTCCATCTATTA
>SJYQ01000591.1:254920-294292 GCA_006410935.1 Redunca redunca | reverse complement strand
AAAAAAAAAAAAAAAAAAAAAAAAGAGTGTGATTAAATGTCACTCTTTAATTTGCTACCCTATGATTTATTCATTGTCATAGTCAACGTCATGGATTTGACTAACTAATTTCTAGTTAAGATTACTAGTTCTGCATTTATTAATGGAGAACTTCTTGCTGCTGCTGCTAAGTTACTTCAATCGTGTCTGACTCTGTGTGACCCCATAGACGGCAGCCCACCAGGCTCCCCCGTCCCTGGGATTCTCCAGGCAAGAACACTGGAGTGGGTTGCCATTTTCTTCTCCAATGCATAAAAGTGAAAAGTGAAAGGGAAGTCACTCAGTCATGTCTGACTCTTCGCAACCCCATGGACTGCAGCCTACCAGGCTCCTCTGTCCATGGGATTTTCCAGGCAAGAGTACTGGAGTGGGGTGCCATCGCCCTCTCCGGGAGAACTTCTTATGTGCCAGGTAATTTGCAGCATGCAGAAATTCAAACTGCCATTATCTATCAAAAAGTTTATTTTGTTTTATCATCTTAATACTTTTCCTTGTCAGTAAAATTGAGGACATATATACTTTTGAAATTGACTTTAAGCTCTTGAAACAATGATTTCATAATATAACTCATAATTTTGAATGAAACATTGAATTGGCACACCAAATTAGATAGTTTTAAGCACAAATCTGATTGACTTTTGGGAACTAGCTTAGTAACTCCAGATACCATTTCTAGTCTTTTTTGACTGCAATCTTGTAAGAGCTTTTATTATAAAATCAGTAGATTTCAAGCTAAAGTTCATATAATGTGTGCCCCCAAAACTTAGGACTGGTTGGTTAGTCTGGCTGTGTTTTTCTAATGTTCCCTAAACTTGGTAAGCTGGATTTCAATAATGTCTTATTTCACTTGTTTATATTCTGTCCTTGAATTCTTCTAATGTACATTCTAACTACATAGAGTTACACATAATTTGTGTATATGTCAGTTGAGTTTTGTCTCTGTGGAGTAGTGAAGAATAAGCCAGATAAGCAGCCCCTAACCAGAGCAAGTAGGCTAACAGATGGTGCACAGTAGGAAATTAGAGAATAACTGGCAGGATTTTTTTTTCATAATGATCCATCTGGAACCCAAGGGTCAGGATCATCAATCCTGACACACAGGATCACAGCCTCACTTTACATTTAATTTCAAAGTTTACTTTCTTTAAAAAAAAAATTCTCATCATAAAAAGATTAGAAAATCAAGAGAGAATAAGGTACAAACTCCCACAAAGTATATACTATATTATAGAATAATGGCTTATACATAGGAAATAACATATGAATTGCTGTGGTTAATCCCATTAACAGTTCTAAATATTCTTTGACACATATACCAGACTTCAAGATGTATGTATTAGAGGAGGTTCGATTGATGTTCGTCAATCAGGACAAAGTGACCACAAAGAAATTTGCCTTTTAGTAACAGTACAGGGATAAGTGTTTTTAGGTTGGTAAGTGGCTCTGTTCTATAGGAGCATTCAGGGTCTTAGGCTGATAGTTGCTGTGGTGGGCCAAATTGTGTCCATTATCCACCCCCAAAGGTGTCCACATTCTCATCCCTGAACCCTGTGAATCTGTTGTTACTCAGTTGCTAAGTCGTGTCTGGCTCTTTGCAACCCCATGGACTTCAGCAAGCCAGCCTTCCCTGGCCCCGCCATCTCCCTTGGTCTGATCAAACTCATGTCCATTGAGTCAGTGATGCCATCCACCATCTCATTCTCCATTGCCCCTGCCTCCTCCTGCCCTCAAGTTTTTGCCTTATATGGCTGAAAGAACTTTGCAGATGTGATTGAAATGGGACTATCCTGATTTACCCAGGTGGACCTAATATCATTTCCAGAGTCTTTGTGAGAGGGAGATTGGGAGGTCCAAGTTAGAAAAAGCAATGTGGTGACAGAAGTAGAATCTTAAGAAAATGAAAAATAGAAGCAGAGGTGAATGATTGGAAGAGACATTTGGAGATGATATGCTGCTGACTTCAAAAAGAGAGAAGGGACCATGAACCAGGGGAAGGAAGCTTATTGACAGGTAAGGACTTACTAATGCCATCTTACTGTTTTCTGGCTGTTTTGTAGTTTCTTTGTTCTTTTTTCTCTTTTGTTGTTTTAGTATGTGCGTGTGTATGTTTTAATTGATGATATTTCATAGTTGTATGCTTTGATTCCCTTCTCTTTGTCTTTTGAGTATCTATTTCTAGATCCTCTACTGAGATTTTTTTCTTGAAAGTAGCAATGCTATTAATGTTACAAAAAATAATTTGGTTTCTTAAATCAGGATGTACCAGCACAAAGAAGGAGTCCTCTGTAGATACAACACTAACATTAAAATGGATGGGTTGGATGGGAAAGCACCATTGCAAAGACATTCATGCTCAGTCACTCAGTCATTTCCAGCTCTTGCAACCCCCATGTATTGTAGCCCACCAGTACATGTACTGTAGACATACACTGGCCTATGATTGTCAGCTTCCATTAAAATACATTCAGTAGTCTATGTCTGGGCTTCCCTGATAGCTCAGTTGGTAAAGAATCCACCTGCAATGCAGGAGATTCCTGGGTTTGATTCCTGGGTTGGGAGGATCTGTTGGAGAGGGGATAGGCTACCCATTCCAGTATTCTTAGGCTTCCCCTGTGGCTCAGCTGGTAAAGAATCTGCCTGCAATGTGGGAGACCTGGGTTAAATCCCTGGGTTGGGAAGATTCCCCTGGAGAAGGGAAAGGCTACCCACTCCAGTATTCTGGCCTGGAATATTGTCTATGTCCAGAAACAGTAGGACTCCTGAGGTGTTTATATACCAATCAATGAAGAATAAAAAATATGAAAAAAAAAAAAAAACGTAGAAACTTCATTTGTCATAAAAATATGGGACATGAATCTTATTTGCCAAACCAAAGTGGTTCAGTGATATCATAGTCCTTTATTAATCAGGGGTGGGGGTTGAGTCAGTCTCATGTGTTCAGATAGCATAAGAATTCATGGAGGGTGGTATGATTACTAATAAACAAGTTCACTCTATGTGAGTTCCTTCACATAGAGCTCATGCTACTGAAAAGATCTCTAAGCCTTTGTGGTTCTACATAATCCAGCAACTCTACACTGGCCTGGGTAGCTTTCTGGAAATCCAGAGCTCTGAGACTAGAGTCTGGCTTACCTGGATTCTGCACATAGCCATCTCCTTCTTTTGTCCTGATAGTTCTAACACTGTCCCTGATGGGCTAAGAAGATACTTATGTTTCTCTCCATCTAATTCTATTCTTCCTCAGTTCTCTTATATTATCTCTTCGTTTCCTTCTTTCTATTTTCTAACCCTGCATAAGCATATGCATCTAACAAGCATAATCTCTTCAATGAGCTACTGTACACAAGCTTCTCCAAGAAGGAGCTGATTGTCTTACTGAAGAGAGGAGAAGGGATTACAGCAGAAAAGCCTGACAAATCATTATCTTCATAAATTATACTTCTATGACTGTGTAATCGAAACAGTATGAGAAAGTTTACTGTCTATGTTTCCTTAAATCATTCTCTGCAATTCTGCTTCATTTCCTTAAAATCAAAGACTGCTAAGATTTTAAAATTCTACTGGTAAATTATCAATTAAATGAGGAAATTATTTTCTAGTTATTTTCATCAAAGGTGGAACTCACACACCTGTTCACTGATTTTCAGTATGTAGAATTATGATAATTTGTCTCTAGTACTTTTCCAAAACATATTCAGAACCTCACATACTTTATAGGTAGAATAAAAAGGTCCTATTCCATTAACAGTTTCTTTCTGGACTTAAATATCACTATGTTATAGGCACCCAGGTAGATTGTTTTATCTGAAAGGATGAATATTTAGTCTTTTGTTTTCACATTATTTTGTTGTAAATGGATATTTAATGGAAAACAATAGCAAAGACTGTTTAGTAGAGAATTAGCAGCAAAAAGATTCAAAGGTTTTCTTTGGTAGAATGATTATTGATTATTTTGATTGCTTTTTTATTTGATTCTATATGCTTTCCTTTATACTTCAGCTTTCTTTGTCTTAATATCAGTATATTTGAATATGCACATTTTATGGTGTATTTTAGGATCTCTACCTTTNCTTGTGGTTAACAGTAAATATTCTCTTCTGTGGCTCATATGGTAAAACTGATCCAAGGAAAATCTTCTTTATAATAGAAGATATTTTGCCAAGTTGGACAAGCCAATTAAATTAATAATAAAATACAAATATAAAATCATAGAGATGTATTTCTAGAAAGAGGGAGGATAAATTTAGATCAAAGAGAAGAAATAATATTAGTAAAATGGTTCAAACAGAAGGACAGTTTATGGAAACAGAATTATATTCTTCTCAAGGATGGCTTTGACTTGCCTGTGGTAATTTATCAGAATGTGGCTGGATCCAAAATTACAAAAAACAATGGTTAACCACACAGAATAAATGTCAATTTTTTAATGGATAAATAAGAATCACATCTATTTTTAATCTAGAGGCATATTGTTATACATCTTCATCAAACTAATATATGAGAGAAATTTTACCTATATAAGATCTTAAAACTATATAACCAGAGAGGCCATCAGACAGTATAGTATTAATATTTTCTTTAGCCATTCCTTATGTTGTACACACACATACATGTGAACTTCAGATAGGTACCTAGTGTTATTTTTTTAGAAAGTGCATATTAAATGCTTTTTTAAACTATTTGATCACTCTTATACCTAATGCTATACTAACTTTTATTCATACAAAAGTTCTGGTAACAAAAGAACAAAACATTATTTGTGTTTTACAGCCTCGCAGAGAGAGGCTAAATTTCTTGCTCAAAGTTTATAATTTTTCATACAGATGACTGCAGTTTCTCCTAGCTCTTCTTAGTTCACATTACAGGTAGATTAAGACTCAGATTTCTAACTTTCAGGACCCATTTATTTTACAACACAGCTTAATACTGGTGGTGTTGACTTTGATTAGATTATGATTGATACAATTTTCCATTACAAAGTTATAATTTTTCCTTTTCAGCATTCTGTTTGTTAAAAGGGAATCACTAAGTGTAGCTCACACTCAAGAAGAAGGGGATTAAGCTTCACCATCAAGGAGGAACAGAAGGAAAGATATCAAAGATTTTGTGGTGATACGTTAGAATGACCACAATAATTAATGTACTTTGGGAAAGATACTTTGAAGCCATGAAAATTATCCAAAAGTTTAGCCTACTAATTTTTAGCATTCATTGGTGAGTCTCACTATGCAGTGGGAGTCTAATGGAGATTTTTGATTATACTTTCTTCATTTCTTCTGCAGTTATTAATTTCAGTTCTTCTGTAAGGAGGGTTTATCCCTTTACTTTCTATGTATTTATTCAATAATTTGTGCCAGTAGATTCATGCATACTTATTTTACCCTTTCAGCTATAAACCAGTGATATGGTTATTTGTTATTCAATAATTTATTCAATTATTCAATAATTATTCAAATTATTCCAGATTAGCCATTAGGAACATTACAGTTGACTCCTTTGATCTTTCCATATAGCTCCACTCCTCCTGCTCCCTGCCACCCCTTTTTGAGCTCCTCCCTGTTAGCTGGTACTACAAGATGCTCCAGGCTCATCTTGTATTACTCTTGACTCCAGCAGTAGAATCAGCTATTTCTCTGAGTTCCTTTTACTGAAGAATGGTAGCAAAAATAATGGTTAAAAATAAATAAATAAATAATTTTTAGAAAATATTTTTGTTGCAGAAATATTTGATTTTTTATAAAAATAATCAAATTTATTCATTTCTTGGTTTCTGCCTTTGGCTTAATACTTAGGCTTCCCTGGTGTCTTAGTTGGTAAAGAATCTGCCTACAATGCAGGAGATCCACAGTTAGACCTTCATCAACTCATTATATATAGTCACCAATGTATCTTTCAGTAACATATTAATCATTTTACAGAACTCTAATGTTAATTAAAAAAGAAATCTAAGGTAATTCTTATTCTCCTGTTTCATAGCTAGGGGAAATGACAAGTCATGATGGTTTTGACTTACCAGCAAATTAGCACATCTGTGTTTTTGGCCATACCTCCAAACACTGTTTAATTGTAGCATCTCTGCAAAGAAAGTTTAAGGATGAAATGGTGATAGGTATGTATATCTTCAAAATTGTACTATAATTAAGATTTTTTAGAAAATTCCTTGGCATAGGTCACCAATGAATCTGGTCATAGCCTGTTTTTTAATAGTAATGGAGATCAGCTCTCTTGAGTTAAAGTGAAAAGCCTTAGTAGCAAATTGCCTCTTCCTGGTGCTGACAACATTATTTTAACTTTCTATTTTCTGCTATATTGTTGCTTATGAGAAAGTCCTGGAATTATATTAATGAATTAGTAGATATAGGGTAAAAGGACATTGTATTTAACACAGTATTTGCTTGGGGTTGAGTGTGGTTCAGGGCAAAAAGGAGGTATATGTTGGAGGTGGAGGGCAGATAACAAAACATGGAAGAGGAGGTGACTCCATCGGCCGATAAACTTCTCTAAGATTTTTCTAATCAGGTGGTCCATATTTATGACATGTAATTAAGCCCATACAAAATAAATAGTGCAAGTACTAAAGAATTATGCTGCATATTCTAAGGCCACCAATCCCTTCAGCATTGGGATACCAAGAATTATCAATGTAATTATACATTTTATAACATTTTCTAAAAAACATAAGATAAATAAACTAAAGTTTTCTTTGCTGATTTATGGCACNATACAGATAACATACAAGTATATATAATAAGCATATATATGTATATATACACAGAGAGAAGAGCTCACTGTACTCATTTTTCTGTTACTTCATTTGCCTCAGTACTATGGAATTTTAAGGACACTTCCTTGTTAATATGTTAATATCTGTAGTGTAGTACTTATTGTTTTTTAAATGCCACAGTTAAACATTTCTCTAGTTTTGACTTTAGATTTCCTCTAAACTTTTGCTTTCAAAACAATACTGTGATGAGCCTATTTTGAATGTGACTCTGCACTTGTAGCACTTTCTCTAAGCTTCTCAATAACTATTACAATTTTATAGTCTAAAGAAAATATACTTATTAGACACAACAGCATTATCTCCATAATAGTTTAAAAGTTCTCCCTCCTAGGTTACCAAAACTTAAAATTGTCAAACCTTCAAATTTTAGCTAAACTTTTCCTTATTAGGAAGAATTATATCTCATTATTTTATTTTTCATTTGCAGATTTCTTCTCCGATTAAGCACTTTTCATATGTTTAGCATGTTTGAAAGACATTTGTATTTTCTTCATTTGGAATTGCCTGTCTATATCCTTACCTTTTTTTTCCCCCCCATTGGGTTGTTTGTATTTGTAATAATTTCTAATATATGTAAGGAATATTAATATTGAAGTTTCTTCTCAGTTACTTATCTTTATGGTACTTTTAAACATGTTGGAGCTCTACTTGTATAATCTAATGTGTTAATCCTTTTGTTAATGCCTGTATGTGTTTTATGGCTATTCTGTTCCCATAATATATTTGTCTTCTGTTGTTCCAATACTACAATGTTTCAAAACTTAAGATTTATAGTATATTTTAATATCTAGTGGACTAAATACATTATCTTTGTTCATTTCAGTTCAGTTCAGTTGCTCAAGCATGTCCAGCTCTTTGTGACCCCACGGACTGCAACACGCCAGGCCTTCCTGTCCATCACTAACACCCAGAGCTTGCTTAAACTCATGTCCATTGAGTTGATGACGCCATCCAACCATGTCATCCTCTGTCGTCCCCTTCTCCTCCTGCCTTCAATCTTTCCCAGGATCAGGGTCTTTTCCAATAAGTCAGTTCTTCACATTCAGTTCAGTTCAGTCGCTCAGTCGTGTCCGACTCTTTGCAACCCCATGAATCGCAGCATGCCAGGCCTCCCTGTTCATCACCATCTCCCGGAGTTCACTCAGACTCACGTCCATTGAGTCCGTGATGCCATCCAGCCATCTCATCCTCTGTCGTCCCCTTCTCCTCCTGCCCCCAATCCCTCCCAGCATCAGAGTCTTTTCCAATGAGTCAACTCTTTGCATGAGGTGGCCAAAGTACTGGAGCTTCAGCTTTAGCATCATTCCTTCCAAAGAAATTCCAGGGTTGACCTCCTTTAGAATGGACTGGTAGGATCTCCTTGCAGTCCAAGGGTCTCTCAAGAGTTTTCTCCAACACCACAGTCCAAAAGCATCAATTCTTCAGCACTCAGCCTTCTTCACAGTCCAACTCTCACATCCATACATGACCACAGGAAAAACCATAGCCTTGACCAGATGGACCTTAGTCGGCAAAGTAGTGTCTCTGCTTTTGAATATACTATCTAGGAAGCGTCTTTTAATTTCATGGCTTTACATTAGCTGGCCAAAGTATTGGAGCTTCAGCTTCAGCATCAGTCCATCTAATGAATATTTAAGGTTGATCTCCTTTAGGATTGACTGGTTTGATCTCTTTGCTGTTCAAGGGACTTGCAAGAGTCTTCTCCAATAACACAGTTCAAAACCATCAATTCTTCAGTGCTCAGCTTTCTTTATGGTCCAACTCACCATCCATACATGACGACTGGAAAAACCATACCATAGCTTTGACTAGATGGACCTTTGTCGGTAAAGTAAGGTCTCTGGTTTTTAATATACTGTTAGTTTTGTCATAGTTCTTGATTTGCCATAGCTTGTCATAGTTCTTTATAGTTAAAAAAGTCATTTATTTACTTCAACGTTCCTTGTGTTTCAATGAGTGCATTTAAGATAGTGTATTTGTGTTGCTGTAACTGTATCACATAGGGTTTAATATGTAGAATTGCACTGCAATTCCCACTTGACTATTACCCGAAAATGGTGGGAGCTACAAAATAACTCCAATTACAGTAACTAACTATACCGTTGGCTGACTCTGCATCTCTTTCTGTTTTCAGTTTTCCTCAGTCATCTGACCTGAGTAATCCTGAGGCTCTTGCCCCTATCTTCTGTGACACAGCTTTTCTGTGAGTTTCTTAGGTGAACCTTTTATTTCTGCTGTTTCTGTTCTTTTAAGAGGATTACTTGTAATTTATGACCCAATAACAGTTCTTTTTGTTTGTTTGATTTTTAAGCATATTGTGTGTGTGGTGTGTGTATGTGTGTATATGAGAATATTTCATGGTAGGAAGATTTGATGCTTGTACTCAGCCTGCCATCTTGAAACTGAAGTCCCTATCTCTTAAAAGTCAGGAATAAAGTGTACATGGGATTCTGTGGATGTCAAATATGAGTTATGAGTAAGTTCCTCTTATTTCTCTTATTCATTGTGAACTGTTTTTAATATTTATTATTTTATTTTTATTTGGCTACACTAGGTCTTAGTTGAGGCATGTGGGATTGTTTTTAATTTTTTATTGAAGGATAATAATTTACAGAATTTTGTTGTCTTCTGTCAAACATCAACATGAATCAGCCATAGTTGTAAATATGGCCCCTCCCTCTAGAACCTCCCCCCCATCTCCCTCCCCACCCTACCCCTCTAGGTTGATACAGAGCTCCTGTTTGAGTTTACTGAGACATACAGCAAATTCCCATTGGCTATATATTTTACATATGGTAACATGAGTTTCTACATTACTCTCTCCATACATCTCACCCTCTCTTTCCCTCTCCCCATATCCATAAGTCTGTTCTCTATGTCTGTTTCTCTATTGCTGCCTTACAAATAAATTCATCAGTACCACTTTTCTAGATTCCATATATATGTGTTAGTATATGATATTTATCTTTCTCTTTATGACTAATTTCACTCTGTATAATAGGTTCTAGGTTCCGCCACCTCATTACAACTGACTCAAATGTGTTCCTTTTTATGGCTGAGTAATATTCCATTATGTATATGTACCACAACTTCTTTATCCATTCATCTGTCAGTGGACATCTAAGTTGTTTCCATGTTCTAGCTATTGTAAACAGTGCTGCAATGAATATTAGGGTACATGTGTCTTTTTCAATTTTGATTTCCTCAGGGTATATGCCTATGAGTTGGATTGCTGGGTCATATGGTAGTTTTATTCCTAGTTTTTTTTCATTAATCTCCATACTGTCTTCTATAGTGGCTGTATCAATTTACATTCCCACCAACAATGCAAGAGAGTTACCTTTTCTCCACACCCTCTCCAGCATCTGTTGTTTGTAGAACATTTTGATGATGGCCATACTGACCAGTGTGAGGTGATATCTCATTGTAGTTTTGATTTGCATTTCTCTAATAACAAGCAATGTTGAGAGTCTTTTCATTTACTTGTTAGCCATTTGTATGTCTTTTTTGGAGAAGTGTCTGTTTAGATCTTTCCCCCACTTTTTGGTTGGGTGTTTGTTTTTCTGGTAATGAGTTGTATGAGCTGCTTGTATATTTTGGAAATTAATCCTTTGACAGTTATTTCATTTGCTATTATTTTCTCCCATTCTGAGAGTTGTCTTTTCACCTTGTTAATAGTTTCTTTTGGTGTGCAAAAGCTTTTAGCTTAATTATGTCCCACTTGTTTACTTTTGTTTTTATTTCCATTACTCTATGAGGTGGGTCATAGAGGATCTTGCTTTGATTTATATCATCATATGTTCTGCCTATGTTTTCCTCTAGGAGTTTTGTAGCTGCTGTTCTTACATTTAGGTCTTTAATCCATTTTGTGTTTATCTTTGTGTGTGATGTTGGAAGTGTTCTAATTTAATTCTTATACATGTAGCTGTCCAGTGTTCCCAGCACTACTTATTGAAGAGGCTATCTTTGACCCATTGTACATGGACAGATTCTTGGAAAAGTTCAATCTTCCAAGACTGAATGAGGAAGAAATAGAAATTATGAACAACCCAATTACAAGTACTGAAATTGAAACTGTGATCAAAAATCTTCCAAAAAACAAAAGCCCAGGATCAGATGGCTTCACAGGTGAATGCTATCAAACATTTAGAGAAGAGCTAATACCCATGGTTCTAAAACTCATTCAAAAAGTTTCAGAGGAAGGAACTCTTCCAAATTCATTCTATGAGGCCACCGTCACCCTGATAACAAAACCAGGCAAAGACAACACAAAAAGAGAAAACTATAGGCCAATAACACTGATGAACATAGATGTAAAATCCTCAACAAAATTCTAGTAAACAGAATTCAACAACACATTAAAAAGCTCATACACCATGATCAAGTTGTATTTATTTCAGGGATGCAAGGATTCTTCAGTATATGCAAATCAACCAATGTGATACACCATATGAATAAATTTAAAGGTAAATCCATATGATAATCTCAATATATGCAGAAAAGGCCTTTGACAAAATTAAGCACCCATTTATGATTCAGTTCAGTTCAGTTCAGTCACTCAGGTTTGTCTGACTCTTTGTGACCCCATGAATCGCAGCACGTCAGGCCTCCCTGTCCATCACCAACTCCTGGAGTCCACTCAAACTCATGTCCATTGAGTCTGTGATGCCATCCAGCCAGCTCATCCTCTGTCATCCCCTTCTCCTCCTGCCCCCAATCCCCCCCAGCATCAGAGTCTTTTCCAATGAGTCAACTCTTAGCATGAGGTGGCCAAAGTATTGGAGTTTCAGCTTTAGCATCAGTCCTTCCAATGAACACCCAGGACTGATCTCCTTTAGAATGGACTGGTTGGACCACTTATGATTAAAGTTCTTCAAACCATGGGCATAGAAGGAACCTACCTCAGCACAGTAAAGACCATATATGATAATCCCACAGCAAACATTATTTTCAGTGGTGAAAAATGGAAAGAATTCCCCCTAAGATCAGGATCAAGACAAGGGTGTGTGCTCTCACAACTATTATGCAACATAGTTTTGGAAGTGCTAGCTACAGCAATCAGAGAAGAAAAAGAAATAAAAGGAATCCAGATCAGAAAAGAAGTAAAGCTCTCACTGTTTGCAAATGACATGATACTAGACATAGAAAACCCTGAAGATACTATCAGAAAATTACTAGAGCTAATCAGTGAATTTAACAAAGTTGCAGGATACAAAATCAATACACAGAAATCACTTTCATTCCTATATACTAAAAATGAAAAATCAGAAAGAAATTAAGAAATCAATCCCATTCACCAGTGCAATAAAAAGAATACAATATCTAGGAATAATCCTATCTAAGAAGATAAAATAACTATATACAGAAAATTATAAGACACTGATGAAAGAAATGAAAGATGACATAAACAGATGGAGAGATATTCCATGTTCCTGGATAGGAAAAAATCAATATTGTGAAAATGACTATACTACCAAATGCAGTCTACAGATTCAGTGAGATCCCTATCAAATTGCCAGTAGCATTTTTGGAGACACAAAAGACCAAAAATAGTCAAAACAGTATTGAGAAAGAAGAATGGAGCTGGTGGAATCAACCTTATTGACTACAGATTATACTACAAAGCTACAGTCATCAAGACAGTATGGTACGGGCACAAAAACAGAAATATAGACCAGTGGAACAAGATAGCCCAAAGACAAACCCACATCCCTATGGGTACCTTATTTTTGACAAAGGAGGCATGCAGAATCTTTAGTTGCAGCATACAAACTCCTAGTTGTTGCATGTGGAATCTAGTTCCCTAACCAGGGATCAGACCTGGGATCCCTGCATTGGAAGTGCCGAATCTTAGCCACTGGGGTACCAGGGAACTCTCTGAACTGATTTTCCTTTTTATTTTTGGTATGCATCTTAAAATACTTTTGGATTAAGATATTCCTTTTCATCAACTGACACCTTGGATGAACTTGGGTATATTCACACTGCTACTCCAAGCCAAAGGCTTGAATTCTCTTGGGTCATTTATATTAACCTTGAGAGTTGGTCTTCCTTTTCTGGTGGTGAATCATCCAACCATTTCCCAATTTTGCCTCACTTGAAATGTATTTTGCTGTAAGTCCTTGAAACCTTAGTTTTTGGCGTTGATATAGATGTTCCTCTTTAAATATATCTTGGGGAATTTAATGGCAGAAAAGATTTAAATACAACAAAAGAAACAAAAATCTAAACTAGACATCCCAATAGTATTTTAGTAAAACCAATTCAACCTAATTAACCTCTTTGACTCCAAAAGTCATTAGTGAAACCAAGAAGCATTTAACCCAAAGAACAAAGAAAAGAATATAGTATTGAAAAATAACAGCTCAGGAGAGCTAACATAATTTCCTTCCTTGTGAAAAAAAAAAAAATTAACCTGAAAAATGAGGGTCTTTTTTAAAAAGCAATTTCTGTGTTCTGTGTACCATATTGATGAGATTACATGATAAGATCCTCCAGTTTTAGATCTAACATTCAATGAGTTTGTATATAGAAGATGTTTGTATATATGCATTTTGACCTGAAAAAGTTCTGTAAATTCATTTAAGCAATGAGATGACCAGAGGAAAACATCATTTCATGATGTTTTAAATAGTTCTGTTATTGTCAGTTCAACTTAAAACAGCTCATCTGTGAACATTGCAATGCCTCAGAGCCATTCTGGGTTCTGGAATTTTGATAAATACAGGCTCCTGATATAAACCACACTGTCAGGAATTTGCTTTGCTTCAGCTATGTACGTACTCTGACAGATCATTTTGTGGGTATAAGTATATAGAGCATGGATAAGCTCAGAGGAACCTCAAACATGCACTTATTTGTTTGTAATTCCTCATGTAGATCTGATTAAGAGCAGATGAGGGCATCCTAAAATAGTCTGTGATCTTGCTACTCAAACTGTGATCAAACAGCAAAAGACTAGCATCATCTGGAGTCTTATTAGGAAAGTGGATCCCTCCCCAGATCAACTGAGTAAAAATTGGTGTATTAATATGATCTCCAGGTGATGTGTATGAATATTACAGTTTAAAAACCACTGCCCAGGTAACTTATTCAGATTCTCCCCTACTGTTGAAAATGCAAGGATACAGTGAACAATAAGAAATCTGATATATTTTCTCTCTCAATTTCTTCCAACTGTATACTCCCAGTAATTCTGAAAATGTGTATTAGCCTTTCAACCTGACCATTAACTGAAAAGACAATCTCATTCCTGCATCCTGTCTCTTTTTTCGAGGTGAAGGCAGACCTGTTCTCATTACTCTTGATGAGGTCTTTGTTATCTCTAACACATGCTAATAGCAGGAGCTTCTTACTTTTAAGATTACTTTTCACACAGCTACTAGACATAGATCTGAAATGAAAACCATTTCTGTCACACTTCTGCTCTTATTCTATAATGTCTCTCTATAACTTTCATGATGAAAAGACAAATTCTTGGTGTGTCTTCTAAGGACTTTTATCTCCTTCCTAGCCTGTGAATTATAACCAAACTGAGTATAGCAACTGATACTGATACTCCTCTGTATCCTCTCAGTCCACCTGAGTGCACCTCTTAGCACTCTGTTGAAATCTTTCTCCTTCTGTCTCCTGGGCCACTCTTCTCTGCCTGAAGACTTTCCCTTCAAGACCAGAGCTTGGGATGCCTCACTAGGAACAGCATGAAAATGCTCTCCCCCACCTCGGGCCACTCTCAAACAACTGTGGGCTTGAGCTCATAGATAAATATTTCAGCCTCACTATTCTCTTATGGGGAAATCCTTAGATTGTTTTCTGATGGTTTCTCCAAGCTTCTCTGTTGGAACTGAGGTTCAGTTGCTCAAATTGTTGGCACAGTAACATGTTTTTTCTTCATTTTTCTCTCTTTTCAATTGCCTACTCCTCTCACTTGTTTTTTGGAATCACCTTACAAAATTACTTGAACCTCAGTGCTTCCCTCAAGGCCTGCTTTCTGAGGAAACTGAAGCGAAGATAGTACTGATTGTGACCCTTTAAAGCAGATTCTCAGCATTGGATTCTGAAAAAGGATCACTTACCAGTGAAATAGAACCAAGGGTCACTTTGGCAGTGGTGAGTAGGGTGGTGATGACATTTGGCACTGGAGTAAATGGGGACCAGGTGGAGGTGGAAAGGCAAGCACTGGCTTATGCAAGAGTGCCAGCACTTGGAACATATAAAGTCAAGTGTGATGAAAAGGATGGTGGCTGGCATGTGTTAAGCACTCTTGGGATCCTTGAAGGAGAAGAATGTAAGGCTTACATTAGCAAGCTATCTTTACAGGGCATTCTGTGAAATCCAGAAGGCTTCAATGCCAGCATTTGAATTTCATATAATTTTTATGTGTCACAAAGTATTATTTTTCCTCATCTTCCCCTCCAGCTGTTTTTAAAAGTAGAAAAATTACTCTTAAATTACAGGTCACACAAAAATAGGAACTGGACCAAATTTGACCCTCAGGCCTTAGTGTTTTCTCCCCTTTCTAATGATTTTGCAGAAAGATTGCTTTATCAGGAGTCAGGATACTTTGGTGCTCACACCTAAGTTGCATGACTGACTCAGATAACATATGGAGTTAAGGCCCATATGAATTTCTAGTGTGCACCCGATAATCATATTTTGTTTGTATACTTATCTGTTTTCACATGAGCAGAGGGTCTTAATCTTTCAGAGAAAGAAAGTACCAGTGACTTCACCAGTCACTCCAAAAGTAATAGGGGAGTAGATTCCAAATAAAAAGTGGCAGTCTTACTGGACTAAAGAGGAGAGGTGGAAGTCTGGGGCAACAAAAGCAGTTGAAACTTAAGTCCAAAAGAGAGAGAATCACATGGACTTAAACCTCAAAATCTGTAGTCAGGTTCCCCTAAAGTCATTGGCTTCTAAGATACACACATGCAAGAGAAGATTCTAAGAAACCCAGAAGAATCTGAGCAGTGATTCCAGCATGCCTTAGTACCAGAGTGGCAAAAGTTTAAGTTCAGACTTTACAAAGTAAAAAAGGCTGTATTGTACCCTGAGTTTTCCACTGAGACCTCCATCGTGGCCAAGATTGAGGAAAAATGAAATAGTTGAGTTCAGTTCAGTCGCTCAGTCATGTCCAACTCTTTGTGACCCCATGGACTGCGGCACGCCAGGACTCCCTGTCCATCACCAACTCCCAAGTTTTACTCAAACTCATGTCCATTGAGTCAGTGATGCCATCCAACCATCTCATCCTCTGTTGGCCCCTTCTTCTCCTGCCTTCAGTCTTTCCCAGAATCAAGGTATTTTCCAATGAGGTGGCCAAAGTATTGGAGTTTCAGCATCAGTCCTTCCAAGGAATATTCAGGACTGATTTCCTTTAGGATGGACTGCTTGGATCTCCTTGCAGACCAAGAGACTCTCAAGAGTCTTCTCCAACACCACAGTTCAAAAGCATCAATTCTTCTGCACTCAGCTTTCTTTATAGTCCAACTCTCACATCCATACATTACTACTGGAAAAACCATAGCCTTGACTAGATGGACCTTTGTTAGCAAAAAGTAACATCTCTACTTTCTAAAATGCAGTCTATGTTGGTCATAACTTTTCTCCCAAGAAATAAGCATCTTTTAATTTCATGGCTGCAATCACCATCTGCAGTGATTTTGGAGCCCCCCAAAATAAAGTCTGACACTGTTTCCACTGTTTCCCCATCTATTTGCCATGAAGTGATGGGACCAGATGCCATGATCTCAGTTTTCTGAATGTTGAGCTTTAAGCCAACTTTGTCACTCTCCTCTTTCATCAAGAGGCTCTTTAGTTCCTCTTTGCTTTCTGCCCTAACAGTGGTATCATCTGCATATCTGAGGTTATTGGTATTTCTCCCAGAAATCTTGATTCTAGCTTGTGCTTCATCCAGCCCAGCGTTTCTCATGATATACTCTGCATATAAGTTAAATGAACAGGGTATGAAATATATCAGCCCTCAAGAAAATATGGGTACATCCTTGCCACTCTGTCTGCTACTAAAGGAAACAGTCTTCTATGGAGGAAGATGTCATATAAAACTACAATTTTTCATCCATAATCAAGTATTTCATTCAGTGAAATACTACAGGAATGGTAACATGATCAATTGACCAAAGATATCAAGAGGAAGAAAAACATATAAAGCCACCTTATATAATTCATATATTAGAGATATCGCACAGACTTTAAGATAACTGATTTAATATGCTCAAGCTAAAGAGGAAAAGAAAATTTACCCTGAAACTAAAATTAAGTGGTTATGTTTACATACTAGCAAATTAGAAACAGCAGTATAGAGGAGTAGTAAACTAGGTGGGGAAATAGTCGAGTAGAAATTCTGCAGTGCTGAGAGAGAAAAAATAGAGGGGGGATACATAAAGAAAAGCTTCCCTGCTAGCTCAGCTGGTAAAGAATCCGCCTGCCATGCAGAAGACCTGATTCGATTCCTGAGTTGGGGAGATCTTCTGGGAAAGGAAATGGTAACTCACTCCAGTATGCTTGCCTGGGAAATCCCATGGAGAGAGGAGCCTGGCAGGCTATAGCCTATGGAGTTGCAAAGAGTCAGACCCAATGGAGCGACTTTTAACTTGTGTCATGCAGCTAGAGGGTTTATCTGCCTAGCCTCATTACCTTGATAGATAGGGTGGGATCTCAGCATAGCACAAGCAGGGGCGTATAGTCACTGCTGTACCGATTTCTAGACCCAAGCCAGCTTTCAGACTCAGGGATCATCAAGCTAATAGCTTCCTTCTTTAAGTACTTGACTCTCACTTTGTGCTCCAGGGTTGTCTTTCTCAAATTCATTAGTAGTACGGTTCTCTGAACTTAGATAACTTGGAAGTATTTGGACACGTGGCATGGGAAGATGAACCACCCAGGATGCCACCCTCAGTAATGGGAGATCAAGATTCTGGATAAATGATCCAGTCTCCCACCACTCAATGAGAATCCTGGGGTGGTCACTGTAGGATTTAATGCTGGTCACAAAAACAGAACACTGTTCATGAACATACCCACTTTTGGGGTTTCTCTCCCTTTCCCATCCTGTTTTCCCCTTTGCTCATGTGCTTCCATGTTCTTCTGAGGCTGAATTGGCAGGGGGTGAGGGAGGGGTGTCGAAACTAAGGCAGTGAGCCTCTCACTGTTTCTTAAACATGTCAGCTTCATATTCAAAATGTTCACATATTTGTCGGGAAAGGGCTGAGTGTGACTGCCAGAGTAAAAGATTCTTGGGTTTTTTCTTTAAGAGACCTCATTGGGAGAGAGCTGTTACTCTGCTGAATTTTCTATGATAAAAATTCTGTTCCTTAGCCTTTCAAGCATAGAACTCTGATTTCGTGTACTAAGAAGTATTGCATCTGTTCAATATTTCTTCCCTTTTTATTTGCCCTGTGTTTCCAGGGAATACTAAAACCTTCCTTCTTTCTTTATGTATACTAATGCTTTCAAGGAAAATGCAGGCAGTTTTTCTTGAGAATCATTCAGTCTTCCTTGAATCCTTTGCCTTTATATAGCTCTTTGAATTTCACTTATATAGTTTGACTCTTTAACAAACACATTCATCTCCTCTCTTTATATATTTCTACAGGGTACCACCATAATCTCTAAGTATTAACTATTCTCCACCACCTTTTATCACCCCTCCGTGCTTTATCTTATGATGTTCCTTACTAGAAGGTTCTTCAACCTTGCACCTCACTGACTTAGACTCATAGAATGGAGGCAGCTTTGGTGAACTTTCCTTCACCATCGGGCAGTTAAATCTCCCCCCACCCACTTTTTTTTTTTGCATCCTCCATATACTTTTTATTATAGGAAGAATCCCGTTGAGTTGCAGTTTTCTGTATGAATGCCCTTGAGGTCAGAACCTATGTCTTAACTCATCTTTGTATCCACAAAACATAATAAGCATGCCTTGTATGTTTGTGGAACTAATGATCATGTGCATTGTAAGAAGAAATAGTAGTAAAGAATATGCACAAGCTTAAGATACGTTTAGCAGGACATTGATGTTGAACTGTTGTTTAAATCATTTTGAGGGGTCTCCACAATCTAATAGTAACAATCTCCAAATCAGATGGCTTCTTGACTATGAACCTTGGTGAGTTCACAGAGACATAAAAATATAAATGGCATATGCTATATAGTTCTTGCCCAATTTATCAATAACATAGTTTTACAGGCCATAAGAGTAGCTTTCCAGCTGATTCTTTTATGTGAATCATTCTTTTTTTTTTTTTTTGGCATAGAAAATGGCAACATAATGTGTTAAACACTTTTTGCAGTAAGAGAAATTTTCACTTCAAAAAGCATCTAAAAGCTGATTCATGTCAATGTATGGCAAAACTAATACAGTATTGTAAAGCAAAATAAAGTAAAAATAAAAATTAAAAAATAAAAATAAAATTAAAAACAATTTTTAAGAAAGCATCTAAAAATTACACAGGTAACAAAGACTTACAGCTTGTATTGGAATCTTAAGTTTCTCAGTTCAGTTCTGTAGCTCAGTCATGTCTGACTCTTTGCAACCCCATGAACTGCAGCACGCCAGGCCTCCCTGTCCATCACCAACTCCCAGAGTCCACTCAAACCTGTGTCCATTGGGTCGATGATGCCATCCAGCCATCTCATCTTCCGTCGTCCCCTTCTCCTCCTGCCCCCAATCCCTCCCAGCATCAGAGTCTTTTCCAATGAGTCAACTCTTCGCATGAGGTGGCCAAAGTACTAGAGTTTCAGCTTTAGCATCATTCCTTCCAAAGAAATCCCAGGGCTGATCTCCTTCAGAATGGACTGCTTGGATCTCCTTGCAGACCAAGAGACTCTCAAGAGTCTTCTCCAACACCACAGTTCAAAAGCATCAATTCTTCTGCACTCAGTTTTCTTTATAGTCCAACTCTCACATCCATACATGACCACTGGAAAAACCACAGCCTTGACTAGATGCACCTTTGTTGACAAAGTAATGTCTCTGCTTTTTAATATGCTGTCTAGGTTGGTCATAACTTTCTTTCCAAGGAGTAAGTTTCTCACTGGCACTGAAATTGAGACATGGGCTTACCAAAGGTGCTGTTCATTTGATCAGCAAAAAAAAAAAAAAAAAAAAGACAAAAAAATTCATAAGATGAATAAAGCGCCAAAGTTCATGAAAGTACCATATGACATAGGGTAGCTATATAAGATACTGTTTCCTTAGACTTTTAACAGCAACATAAGCTTTTAGAAAATGATTAATATTGAACAAAGAAACAAATCAGGATAGAGTATCAATTTAGTTAAGACTCAGAGTTTTCTTAGAAGGGTATCACAATATAGATAACTTTTATTATAAAGCTTTAATTTTTATTATAAAGCTTAATTACATATTAGATAATTTAATAAAATTTTAATGAGCACCTAGTGTGAATCAGGTATGGTAATAGGTATTCAACGTAGAAAAGTCAGACAATGCAGACAACACAACAGTAGACAAATTATATCATTAATAGATACCACTGTTCCAAATATTCCCTCTCTTTGTTTCTGTCTTACATACATACATATATTTCTCAACACCTGCAAATAAAGAAATCCTATTTGTCTGTCTGTTGCCATAATGCAGCTATACTTTATATAAGGGAGTTTTCTTAATTTGTTTAAAGGACAATTTATCCTGACTGATGTGGATACACACACACACACACACACACACACACAGACACACACACACAGACACACACAGACACACACACCAGTTTTGGAAGTTCCTTTTGGTTGTCCATTTCTACTCACCTAGGAGTCTCAATATCCCTGGCACTGTGGCAAACTAATTTGTTAGCTTGAAGCACTGTTCAGTCTCAGACCCTACAGTTCTTAGCATTTTTCTTTTCACTTTCGGCCATTGTACAACATCCTGTGAAACTGTGAGAGCAGGCTGTAGCAACCACTTCACTTCATGATCATGAAGATTCTAATCCGAGGACAAAATGTCAACACTATGTGTGGGCAGAGCAAAAAAATATATATATATGTATGTATGGAGAGAACCCGGGTTATTGAAGATAAATCTATAATAACAACTTTTATTCTACATTTAGATTCATTTTAGTTGAAATGATATATTTTGCCTGTTTTTAAAATCAAGTACAATTTTCTGTTAACTGTGACAAAAGCATTTAATCTAAATCATCAAGGAATGTAGAACAATTTTAAAGTCCTAGTTACTGCCAATGAACGCAATAACATCCAACATTACCTGCAACGTACATGAAAGCTTAGTAATAAGTATTTGAAAAGTGAAAGTGGAAGTGTTAGTCACTCAGTCGTGTCCTACTCTTTGCGACCCCATTGACTATAGCCCACCAGGATCCTCTGTCCATGGAATCTCTAGGAAAGAATACTGGAGTGGGTTGCCATTCCCTTCTTTGGGGGATCTTCCCAACCCAGGGATTGAACCCAGATCTCCTTTATTACAGGCAGATTCTTTACCATCTGAGCCACCAGGGAAGCCCAATAAGTATTTGGGGTACATTTACAAATTTAATCCTTAAGCAACATTTATGCATGGTTGCTACTATTATTTTAAGCACAGAGAATCTGAGCCTCCAGAGTTTAAGGAATAAGCCTAAGATAATGCAGATAATAAATGACAGAAAGTGAAAGTCCGATTCTTTGCGACCCCATGGACTAAACAGTCTATGGAATTCTCCAGGCCAGAATACTGGAGTGGGTAGCTTTTCCCTTCTCCTGGGGATCTTCCCAACCCAGGGAGCAAACCCAGGTCTCCCACATTGCAGGCAGATTCTTTACCAGCTGAGCCACAAGGGAAGCCCAAGAGTTCTGAAGTGGGTAGTCTCTCCCTTCTCCAGCAAGTCTTCCTGACTCAGGAATTGAACCTGGGTCTCCTGCATTGCAGTCAGATTCTTTACCAACTGAGCTATCAGGGAAGCCCAGATGACAGGACTGAGATTCAAATACAGGTCCACATAGTAACAAGCCCATTTTGCTAACCCTGATACAGTGTCTCCCAAGTTGTTATTATGCTCAGCATTTGTCCCTTTGGTCCTTACTTTGCTAAGCAGTTAACAATGGATTATTATTACATAAGTGTGGCATGAATTTGGACTGGTTATGTAAGTCTCTGTGCAAATAAATGCCAGGAAACATTCTTCTTGAAAACGAACTTCCTAATTTGTCCCCAAACAGTCATTTTAAATCAGAGGTCTGCTAGCTTTTCAGATCAGAACTGAAAATTACATGCTGACGAGCTATTACTGAAAGTGAATTTGTCCCACTTGTTGTGGACTAATTTTGTCAAGATATATCATGCTTGTAATTGCAAAACATGTTGTACTATAAGGATAGATAACCAAAAGAGATTAACATACCTCCAATCAATCTCTTGTTCAGTAGTTTATTGCTCAAAAGTTGCTCCAACCTTCACCTAAACCTGAAACCACAGACAGAAATAGTCCCCCAGGCTGTAGGATTCTAAGTTTTATGCTATCATAGGCCATGTTTAACTAGTTCAGATCACTATCACCTAGGCTAGTGTCTACTTTCAACTACTGACATGAAGAGTAAATTAACAAATAAAACCCAAGGAATTACAATACAGGTATATATGTATGTATGCTACTGCTAAGTCACTTCAGTTGTGTCTGACTCTGTGTCACCCCACAGACGGCAGCCCACCAGGCTCCCCCATCCCTGGGATTCTCCAGGTAAGAACACTGGAGTAGGTTGCCATTTCCTTCTCCAACACGTGAAAGTGAAAAGTGAACATGAAGTCGCTCAGTTGTGTCCAACCCTCAGCGACCCCATGGACTGCAGCCCACCAGGCTCCTCCATCCATGGGATTTTCCAGGCAAGAGTACTGGAGTGGGGTGCCATTGCCTTCTCCGATATGTACCTATATACACATATAAATGTTATTCTTTAGTTGCTAAGCTGACTCAACTCTTTAGAAACCCCATGGACTGTAGCCCACCAGGCTCCTCTGTCATGGGATTTCTCAGACAAGAATAACGGAGTAGGTTGCCATTTCTTTCTCCTGGGAATCTTCCCAACCCAGGAACTGAACCTGCATCTCTAACACTGCAGGTGGATTCTTTACCAGTGGATTCCATATATATATATATATATATATATATATATTTCTCCTGAATATATAGAGCAACAGTGTTCTCTAAATTTCTGTATTTAAAAAAATATATCATGAAACAGAACATTTCTTAGTGTGTAACTTGCTTTTTGAACTGTAGTTGCTTATATTTAGTTACTTAATATGATCACTAGATGATTTTCCATTATAACTGAATGTGATATAATGATAACCCATCTAGCTTCTTAGGGTGGTTGAAAGAGGTAGAAATAAATATTCAGTGAATATTTTAAAGTGTTGGAAAGTATGATTTGAAATAAAAATATGAATAAATCATCCTAAAGATTTCTCTTCTGTGTCTGTAGTACCAGGAGTGGCATCAGAATATAACCTACTTCTTAACTGTAATATAGTTTTTAATATAAAAGTTAGTTATCATTCACTACCATGGCCCAGAAGAGAAAGATAGATAATCCAAATACATTATCCATTGTAATACAGCTTTGACATGCATTTCCCTAGTGCAGTTGTTTTCCAGGGAACCTAATCCTAATTATTTAACACTTTAAAAGTCAATAAATTATTGGAGGGAAGCAAAAAGCCTGTTGGTGGGTGAAATTTCTCTGTGAAATGAAAGTCATTTCATGAAGTGAGAAGTTACAACAAGGTATCATTTAATAATAGCAAGTAATATTTTTAAATTACTGTTTAGAAATGTATTGCCTGATATTAAAATGACTTTATATAAATGCTGTGTCCTCAATTTAAAAGGACATTGCTAAACCCCCTAGGACTAAACAGGCCTTTTCTCTATCTAATTAAATTAAGTGCAGTGTACAGTACCTCTCTGCAAAGATTAACAGAATGCATTCCTTGTCAGTTTAAGTGTTGCCTGTGGCGGTATTTTTTTCTAATTTAATTAAAAGCTGTTCTTTTATGAAGAACCAAGCTTGCAGCATAATTCCTCTTACGTTTACATTTCTAAAAGCTGTTTGGTAGAAAGTAGAGAGTGAAGAGAAAGAAAAGACAAAGGGAGGAGAGGGGGCCAAATAAAGATATACAAGAGGAAGTTAACAATATTTCCTGGTTTTCGGGAAAACTTAAAAGTCAACATGACTGGAAATAAACCAGGTGTCTGGGAAGACAACAGTTTTCTCTGTGATGTGTTAGATCGTGTCTCCATCTCAAGCCCAGTCAGCAGCTTTGATAAGAATATTGTGCATTTGTAATATAAGGAGGTAATTATGCCACAAACTCCCACGTATTCAGGTTCCACACAATGGATTGTTATTTGCTCATAAAAAGTGAACCAGATGGCACCGGTGGTAAAGAATCCACCTGCCAAAGAGGAGACTCAGGAAAAGCAAGAGAAATGAGTTTGATCCCTGGGTTGGGAAGATCGCCTAGAGGAGGAAATGGCAACTCACTCCAGTATTCTTGCCTAAAAAACTCTATGGGCAGAAGAGCCTGGCAGACTACAGTCCATGGGGTTACAAAGAGTCAAATACGACTGAGCAGACACTCACATATGCAAGAAGTGAAATCTCAAGTCACATAAAACATGAATGAACCTTAAATGCCTGTTAAGTGGAAGAAACCAGTCCAAGAATTTTGCATTGTTTAACAGTTTTGATACTAGTATTCATATACATTGGTTGTAGTTGAGTTTTTACTATTGATTATAAGAAAGCTAGGGGAGGAAGCTAGAATGATCCATGTGGTAATAAATTAGAGTTGGAGACATTAGTATGAATTCATAGTTAGCTTACAATAGATAGTTACAGATGGAAATATTTATTGATGCATGTGTATACACTGGATAGTACACATAAATATACCCTTGCTCTGTGTGGGAGGATTTAGAAACAACGACATCTTAGAAGCATCCATATCTTGTTTTCTGCTTGCTGTTTAGTCACTAAGTCATGTCTAATTCTTCTGCTTCCCCATGAACTGTACCTCACCAGGCTCCTCTGTCCATGGGATTTCCCAGGCAAGAATATTGGAGTGGGTTGCCATTTCCTTCTCCAGGGGATCTTCCTGACTCAGCGACTGATTTTCTGCTTGGCAGGAGGATTCTTTACTGCTGAGCCACCAGGGAAGCCCATATATCGTTCTCCAACAAAAAGACCAGGGCTCCTTGGGAAATGTACTGATACCAGTACTGGGGGCAAAAAATATACATTGTGAGCCTGGAGTATCTTGTAGTAGCATAAAGTAAGTAAGTGCTAAAAAGTAACTTAAGAAAGAAATAACCAACAAACAATAGTGGAACATGTCAAAGGAGAAAGCTTCCAATGACCAAAGGTGGAACAAAATGAGCCAAAAAAAAAAGAGAAAGAAAATGAAATTGTATTGGGTTATATCCCAAAGTATAAAATAAATATCCATGATGATTCCATGCTAATATAAATTATTGAGTAATTAGATGGGAAGTGAAAAACATTTTGTATAGGATAATTCCAAAATATTTATGAGCTATTTCTCCCTCAAACAGGGGGAATACACCTCCTCATTTTTTAAATATGGGTTTTCTACAGTGACTTCTTTCCTAGGGGAACTTGGTGGAAAGGGGGAAATGAATAACTTGACAATGGAGAAAACAGACAAAAACCACCTCACCAGAGGCTCAAAGTTGCCTAACAGTTATAAGTCACATTATAGTATGTGTTCTTGATAAAATGTGAGAAAAACAGTACTTTGGCTTTGAGGTTTTCCTCACAAAAATAAATAAACTCAGTCTAATCACAAGAAATATATCAGACTAACTGCCAATATTGAGAGACATTCTGTGTAAAACTGGACTTGTTCTCAAAATTCTCAGGTCTAAAAAAAAACAGAACAAATTGAGAAACTCAAGAGGAGCCTAAGGAGGAATGACTCCTTACCAAAATGTGGTATCCTGGATGGGATCCTGGAACATAAAGCCAAGGGAATTTGAATCAAGTACTGACTTTAATTAAAATAATCTGTCAAAATCAGTTCATTCAGTTCAGGTCAGTCACTAAGTCATGTCCAACTCTTTGTGACCCCATGACTGCAGCATGCCAGGCTTCCCTGTCCACCACCAACTCCCAGAGCTTACTCAAATTCATGTCCATTGAGTCAGTGATGCCATGCAACCATCTCAGCCTCTGTCATCCCCTTTTCCTCCCGCCTTCAATCTTCCCCAGCATCAGGGTCTTTTCTAGTGTGTCAGTTCTTCACATCAGGTGGCCAAAGATTGGAGTTTCAGCTTCAGCATCAGTCCTTCCAATGACTATTCAGGACTGATTTCCTTTAGGATGGACCAGTTCGATCTCCTTCAGTCCAAGGGACTCTCAAGAGTCTTCTCCAATACCACAGATTCTTTGGTGCTCAGCTTCCTTTATAGTCCAACTCTCACATCCATATATGACCACTGGAAAAACCATAGCTTTGATTACATGGACCTTCGTTGGCAAAGTAACGTCTCTGCTTTCTAATATGCTGTCTAGGTTGGTCATAACTTTTCCTCCAAGGAACAAGCGTCTTTTAATTTCATGGCTGCAGTCATCATCTGCAGTTATTTTGGAGCTCAAAAAAATAGTCTCTCACTGTTTCCATTGTTTCCTCATCTATTTGCCATGAAGTGATGGGACTGGATGCCATGATCTTAGTTTTCTGAATGTTGAGCTTTAAGGCAACTTTTCACTCTCTTCTTTCACTTTCATCAAGAGGCTCTTTAGTTCTTCTTCACTTTCTGCCATAAGGGTGGTGTCATCTGCATATCTGAGGTTATTGATGTTTCTCCCGGCAATCTTGATTCCAGTTTGTGCTTCTTCCAGCTCAGTGTTTCTCATGATGTACTCTGCATAGAAGTTAAATAAGCAGGGTGACAATATACAGCCTGACGTACTCCTTTTCCTATTTGGAACCAGTCTGTGGTTCCATGTCCAGTTCTAGCTGTTGGTTCTTTACCTGCATACAGATTTCTCAGGAAGCAGGTCAGGTGGTCTAGTATTCCCATCTCTTTAAGAATTTTCCACAGTTTGTTGTGACCCACACAGTCCAAGACTTTGGCATATTCATTAGAGCAGAAGTAGATGTTTTTCTGGTTCATTAGTTGTAAGAAATATGCCATACTAACACAATATGTTAATGCACTGGATATGGGCATATGGGAACTCCACATACTAACTTCAAAACCTTTCTGAATAACATAAACTGTTCTAAAAATTTATTTTAAAAATTAAAGTTAAAAAGAAAGGCAAATATTACCTAAAGATTAAGAGAAAAATTTTGGAAACAATTTCAGCATTGATTTTAGCTTACAGATCTTCTGTCCTTTGGTAATCAAAAATCTGCTTGTTGGGAAGATGGAAAAAGTGCGGAGAAAACAGAAGGAAGAAAAGGCTTAATAGCATGGTTTTCTTAATCCCATTCTTCTGACTCAGCTTTTGGTTCAAGGGTATAAATGAGTAACAGATGTGTGACTTGGATCTTTTTCAGCCTTAAGCAGAGCGTGGTGCTCAACAAAGATTCCAGACACTAGTTCCTCCAGTCTGCCAAAAATGTCCACCGGGGACAGTCCAAACATGAGAAGATCGTTTCAACACACAACCAAATGGGGTGGTATAAGATAAAAGAAAGCCATGGCAAAGCTTAAATCAAGGAATGAAAAATTCACCTTTTGGAGGCTAGTGTCATTACAGATAAGTCCTGCCTTTTTTTTAATGAGATCATAATATGAGTCATCTGTCTATTGCGTATATTTTGAACTTCACAGGTCTAGTAAACTGGTATGGAAAATCCTTTATGGGAGGCTACAGGTTTTTTAATTTAAAAAGTGTTACTTTTTTCTGAAATAAGAAAAAGCATGCACAAAATGAAATTTATCTGTTTTTTTTTAAAGAGATGTTATGATGAATTTCTGCCTGATGTTATTGGTTTGTAATGACAGCATTTTATTCTGTTTTGCTTCCACAGTTGTTTGCCATAATGATTTAAGAGAGGAAGGAGGTTAATGGAGTAATTTTGTAACAATAAGAGCAAACTTGTGGAAGGTTACATCACTTCTCGATTCTTATTTCTCAGTATAGGACCCTTCCAGCAACAAGCATAGTTGCTGAAAGAGCTGGACTCAGTAGTTGGAGAAAAGTTATTTCCTACAAGTTATTGGATATGGTCTTGTACATAGAAATTGAGTAGCCTTTTGTTAAAATGGCTACTGGAGGCATATTGCTTCCTAGGATTTATTTGGTGTGAGTTTTTTGTTCTATCTTAACGTAAAACCAAAATAAAACAAATAAAAGGAGCCATAAAATGTCTTGGCTTTTCAACAGTTTTATGGAGCCCCAAAATATACTACAATATTTTCTTTATCTGCAGAAATTTAAGTTTTGAAATTAATTGAAGTAATGTTTTTAACTCAACAGAGTAATTTCCAAAGAGTTTTAAATTTTACCAATTGAAATCAACAATTTACCAGAGGTCTTACTGCTTCTGGAAAGCCTAACTGTTGAAAAATTGAGGTTCTCAAGAAAAGCACCAGAATTTATTGAGTATTCCTTATGTGAAAAACACTGTAAAAGTGTTATTTTACTTAGTTCTCAAAAAGCTTTCTGAAATAATCTTGGTTAAAATTTACAAATGAAAAAATTGAGGTCAAGAGTACTTAACATGTTCTGAAGATCACATAGCTGTGAAGATTGACTCCTGAACATGACTCCAAAACCAAAGATAAAAACATGTACATTTTACACACTATATATACATATATATAATTTACTCATCATGTATATAATATGTAAATATATATATATAATATATATAATTAATTTAAAATGATAGTCTAATCTAGCATTCAAATTTAGCCCAAATTATAGTGTTTCTAGCTGTAATATCTAAATTTCTTGAGGGCATGTACCATGACTTGTTACTTTTCCACCCAGCTCAGTGCCCAGGAAAAAGTGAACCCTCAACTCTAATCATTGACAGACTGAGTAAAAAATGCTTGAAAATAGTGTTTCTCATTGATTAACGTTTCCCTGACATTCTACCAGAGGAAGCAGTTGTATTAAAATTTGCTAGTGGCTCAACATTTTGAGACATGTCTCACCTCAACTTAGACAATTTCTTCTGAGAAAAAAATAGGAATATATTCAGAGTTTGGCTTTATCAGTACCAACTCTATTCTCACTTTTGTCAGAGGAGTTTGCTGTTTTCCCACTGGGAACTAGATCAGGTGCCCAAAGTTCAGATGACTTCATTTCAGTTCAGTCGCTCAGTCAGGTCCAACTCTTTGCAACCCCATGAACTGCAGCACGCCAGGCCTCCCTGTCCATCACCAACTCCTGGAGTCTACCCAAACCCCTGTCCATCGAGCTGGTGATGCCATCCAAACATCTCATCCTCTGTTGTTCCCTTCTCCTCCTGCCCTCAATCTTTCCCAGCATCAGAGTCTTTTCAAATGAGTCAGCTCTTTGTATCAAGTGGCCAAAGTATTGGAGTTTCATCTTCAGCATTAGTCCTTCCAAAGAACACCCAGGACTGATCTCCTTTAGGATGGACTGATTGTATCTCCTTGCAGTCCAAGGGACTCTCAAGAGTCTTCTCCAACACCACAGTTCAAAAGCATCAATTCTTTGGTGCTCAGCTTTTTTATAGTTCAACCATCACATCCTTACACGACTACTGGAAAAACCAGAACCTTGACTAGACGGGCCTTTGTTGACAAAGTAATGTCTCTGCTTTCCAATATGTTCTCTAGGTTGGTCATAACTTTCCCTCCAAGAAGTAAGTGGCTTTTAATTTCATGGCTGCAATCACCATCTGCAGTGATTTTGGATCCCAGAAAAAACTGTTTCCACTGTTTCCCCATCTATTTGCCATGAAGCGATGGTACTGGATGCCATGATCTTAGTCTTCTGAATGCTGAGCTTTAAGCCAACTTTCACTCTACTCTTTTACTTTCATCAAGAGGCTTTTTAAGTTCCTCTTCACTTTCTGCCATAAGGGTGGTGTCATCTGCATATCTGAGGTTATTGATATTTCTCCTGGCAATCTTGATTCCAGCTTGTGTTTCTTCCAGCCCAGCGTTTCTCATGATGTACTCCGCATATAAGTTAAATAAGCAGGGTAACAATATACAGCCTTGACGTACTCCTTTTCCTATTTGGAACCAGTCTGTTGTTTCATGTCCACTTCTAACTGTTGCTTTCTGACCTGCATACGGGTTTCTCAAGAGGCAGGTCAGGTGGTCTGGTATTTCCATCTCTTTCAGAATTTTCCACAGTTTATTGTGATCCACACAGTCAAGGGTTTGGCATAGTCAATAAAGCAGAAATAGATGTTTTTCTGGAACTCTCTTGTTTTTTTGATGATCCTTCAGATGTTGGCAATTTGATCTGATGAGTTAATAACCATATTTCCAATATCAGGTTTTGTGTGTGTGTGTGTTATTTTTCTTAGCCTTTTTCTCTCTTTTGTTAAAGCTAAGTTTTATTTTGTTTTGTTTGTTTATTTTGTAGAACACAGTTTAGTTTGAGACTATCCAAAATGAACTATGAACATTTTATCAGAGATACCATGGGTTACTTATGCTTCTTTTTACATCCTCCACTTTCCCAATAAGCAGAATAATAACTGCAAAATGACATTCCAAATTCTTTTAAAGGAAATCCTTCATCCAAAAGGCTTATTTTGAGATGAGAGACTGAAACATCTCAACTTGAAAGTCCACATATGAATGAATGATCTGGGTTATCAGGAAGAACTGCCAGTATGTAAGTACTTGCAGACTTATCATGTGCGGAGACTACAAAAATGAGTAAAATGCAGGTTTCTATACTTAAGGAGTTTTGTGTTACTGTGATGTGATCAGGCAAAGCAATTTTAAACATTTTGAACCTGAATGTATTTCTGCATTTTAGAAATCATATATATATATATATATTTCTCTCTAAAATATCTCTGCTGTTGTTGTTTGTAAGGGAATCAGATACAATAATTACTTACTCAATAGTATCTTATTGTATCAGAGAAGGCAATGGCAACCCACTCCAGTGTTCTTGCCTGGAGAATCCCAGGGACGGGGGAGCCTGGTGGGCTTTCGTCTATGGGGTCGCACAGAGTTGGACACAACTGAAGCGACTTAGCAGCAGCAGCAGCAGCAGCTTATTGTATGCAAGACAGCTTAAGGAAAAAAGGGTAAGTGTAGATCTGTTTTGCTTCTGTCACCAACCAGCAAAGGGACCTTCGCAGGTCGTTTTAACTTTAGTGAGTCTCAGATATCTTTTGTTAAATTGTTTGTGCTCATGAACCAGAGGTCAGCATTTAAGTGTATCAAGTACCCACTATGTATATAATAAAGGAAATATCTGTTGTATATCAACTCAGTTAACTCAGTTAATTAAGTGGTCTTAAGCAATTCATCTGTTTCTGTGTTACATAAGGTACTGTGGGATACTGGATCCAGTATATCAGAATGGGTTTGATTTTCAGCATTGCTACTGCCAAGATCAATGACCACTCATATTATTTTTATGAACCTCATACTACCCATCTGAGGAATGATAATAAAAATATGGGTGTTCATAATAAAACTAATAATATTTTTCTTCTTACTTAATGCTCTTAAAGGCTTCCTAGTGCAGACACACTTTATTGCATGGACTTTTTGGACATAATAATTACCGTTTTTTGTGATGGAACAAACCAGTGTTGTGTTGGAGGTAACTACTGGTCCTCAAATGTTTCATACAGTGTTCAGCATGTGCTAATCTATACACTATTCATTCTCTTCCTTTCCTTTCTCAAATGTATTAGCCTCTCTAAAATGTATATAACTTTGCACTGCAAGCTGGCAGCAAAAAAATATAGAAAAATAATTGAAAAAATATAGAAAAAACTACTTCCTCTTCATTTCAGAACCCTAACCTGAAGTTGTAATGCAGAGTATTCAATCTTTATGATCAGATTGAAGTTTCCTTGATGCTACCAGTATGCTATTTATATCCTCCCCAAATGCATCAAGATGAATCTGCTTTTAAAATGCCATCACCAATTCATTTCTAGGATAGTCTTCAATACTGACTGTACTGCACTCTATGCTTTTTCCCTTCTTTCTCCTGCCCAGATAGCATTTATCGAATTGGGTATAGGGGCAATGGAGCTTTAAAATTCTAAGAAATAATTCTGAAGAAACTGTTTAGCATTCATCTTCACACCAGAGAGGTCACAAAAGTCTCTTGTATTTTAGTAGAGGATGCAGTTTCTTATGCCCAGGGACACTTGAGTACCCTGTTGTGGCTTGGCATTAAAACAAATTCACTGATGTTCTTCTGTAGGACTACAGGCTAGCCTTCTGTTTATTATTGTTGTATTTTATTTGTATAGATATCCCGCCATGGTCCGTGCTATAAATAGTGATGTTTTTATTGTTACTACCGCACACTTAATAAAGCTGCAGTTTTCCTGGCAATTAATTGTGCTGACAATCAATGCAGGACTGCAGGCAGTGTGTTTATGTGCTGAGCTTTTGATGAGTGAAGCCCTAAGAAGTTGGGCTGTCAAAATTAAATACACTGCTCAGACATAAAGCCACATTCTGTTCTTGGTCTGACCAAATGACAGTTGATTACAGGCTGAACCCAGACTGTTTTGCTTATAAAGCAGAGAACATTTGGTCATCTTTAAGCAATAAGGTTAAACTTTTATTTAGGACAAAATAGCATGAGAAAATTACTCAGGTCTGCTTTTGCTCAGGGTGTAGTCTACTTTTGATAAACTTTTCTTCCTTTGAAGCTCCCTAGCAGCTTTTGGAAAGCTTTTTGTTTTCTACCAAGATAAAATACACATATGTATTTGGTATTTTTGGTAGATATTTCCAATTTACTCAGATAATTTCCTTGGATTAAATATGGTTGATGACTTGTGTTTTTCTCTCCATTTTTTTTCCTTTTTCTATGAACTAAACAACACTCTTCTGTGGCATTTGACTTTGTCCAATGATGATGACAGTGACAAATCAAAGACATTTGACTATTAGAATGGAAAGAATTTTTATTTAGTAAATAACTTTGGGAAAGTTGTTCTTTTATTATCTTTTATTATCCAGCATAAAATCTGTTTTACAGATTTAAGGGTGAACTATTATTTTAACAATTCTCAAGTTATCCAGAGTTCTTATTGTCATTTTCCTCAAGGTATCATTTAGACAATAGTTAGTAAAACTCTTCCCTGGTGGCTCAGATGGTAAAGCATCTGCCTACAGTGTGGGGGACCCGGGTTTGATCCCTGGATTGGGAAGATCCCCTGGAGAAGGAAATGGCAATACACTCTAGGACTATTGCCTGGAAAAAATCCCATGGACAGAGGAGCCTGGTAGGCTACAGTCCATGGGGTCGCAAAGAGTTGGACGTGACTGAGTGACTTTGCTCACTTAGTAAAACCCATGTCCTTGCTCCTTCACACATCATGATAAGTATGTGAAACTTATTCATGCTGAATTCCAGTAATTTTTCAATCAAACATGGATTGGAATCAAATGAACCTTTTCAGTCACATAAGTCCATATTTTGATAACACAAATAATGTTGAGATTCTTATTTTCCTCTTCTTGTTATAACTCTTAAAATGCTCTCGTATTCATGATCTCAGATTTACAAGAAGTTACTCTTCTATGGCTTAGTGATTTGTTGAGGACAAACGTTGATCAGAACAGGCACTAAACAAATATTTGGTTACTGACTGATTTAACAAGTAAACAGAAATCTTATAATAACAAAGACTATTGGTGTGTACTGTTTGACAATCTTTTCTCTATAGAGTTAGATGTTACAATTAAAAGTAACAATACTGAACTTCTGATTTCCATTTAGGGAGTTTAGGAGTTAGAAAGGGCATTGCTCTAAACTATACCACAAAAAATAACCTGACAAATATCATGTTCATGACTTTTCTTGAATCCATGAAGTTTTAAGTCACAAGATAATCAACTGGTTCAAAATATAAAGAGGGAAAATCACTTGCAGTGAGAAGTAAAGCATAAATCCTTGTTTACCTGAACAAGATGTAGTCAGACGCTGATAAGCAGAATTTAGCTAGGATGACTGACAAATTGATAGAGCACAGTCAAATGTACGCTGCAAATATAGCTGCAAAAAAGGGAATTGTTCACACTCTCTTACAGACTTTTCCTGCATGACCTCCATCAGATAATCCTAACCATACACACACAAACAGAGTATTTTAAGAAAGCTTCCCTATAGTAAAAACTTGAGAAAAAGAACCAGCTGTGAAAAAGGCACAAAACCCCATCAAAACAGGTTAAATTTCATTTCCCTAAAGAATAACACTCTTAATCTCTGGGGAGAGGGATAAACAAATGCTGTTGTCCTAAGAGCACTGGAGAAAATCTGTGGCATCTAGGAAAAGAGAATAGGAGGAGAACTCCCCATCACTGGGGGAAGAATAAAAATATCTGATAGGTTAATGGAGGGGAGAAACACTGAGAAAACTAAACACTCAAGATCAGGACATGATATCTGCCTGAAGTTATATTAGAACCACATAGAATTCTCTTCCATTCCCTACTGCCAGGGTCACTTCGTGTCTCACTCATTGCAGCTCATTGCCAGTCTCCTTTGTCCATGGGATTTTTCAGTATTCACTTCAGAATACTGGAGAGGTTGCCATTTCCTCTGGGAAATCTTCCCAACCCAGGGATCAAACTGTATACAGGGTCTCCTATATCTCTTGACATTAAAAAGAGAAACTAGAAGTAACTATATTAATATCAAGCAAAGTGAAGGTGAAAGACAGTCATGTCTGACTCTTTGCCACCCCATGGACTGTAGCCTGCCAGGCTCCTCTGTCCATGGAATTTTCCAGGCCAGAATACTGGAATAGGTAACCATTCCCTTCTCCAGGGGATCTTCCTAACCCAGGGATTGAACCCAGGTCTCCCCGCATAGCAGGCAGATTCTTTACCATCAAATAGGAGATACTAGAGATATCTGATAAACAGAACATTACATAGTGACAAAGGGTTCAATTATTCAAAAATACATTATCCTTGATGTGTAAGCATAAGCATTTAATAGAAAATATTCTAAATTCATGAAGCAAAATATGTGAGAATTACAATTATAAATAAATCTGCAAGTTTGAGGATTTAAATACCCTTCTCCAAATGATTGCTCACTTTTATTCAAAAAATATATTTAAGCAGTACAATTCTAGTCAAGTACCAGTAGGGTTTTGGGGGTTACTGGACAGCATGAATCAAAAAGTCATCTATGGGCATAAATAGGAAAGAACAACAAAGGAAATCATACAACTAAAGAATAATGATGTGGGAGGAGAGGAATGATTACTTTGTAGGTATTAAATAAAAGTATAGATTTCTAGAATAAAGAGAGCATGATAAAACTGGTATGAGAATGAGAAGTCATAGAAATAGACTAGAAAGTCAAGAAAGAGATTAATTATGTGCATTGTACCTATTTACAGCCAGATAATCTNAATGAGAAGTCATAGAAATAGACTAGAAAGTCAAGAAAGAGATTAATTATGTGCATTGTACCTATTTACAGGCAGATAATCTTACTATGTAACATAAATTAGAACAAATAATGTTTACAATGTTAAATGATGCTGAGATAATTGCTTAACTTTTGGAGATAACTTTTTAAAAAGGATTCTAACTTCACTTCTTATAATAAAATTAATTCTAGATGCTTTAATGCTACAAGTTCTAAAAATTAAGTTTAAAGTTCATTTCATCTTAAAAGGGGCTGCTGCTGCCGCTTCTAATTCGCTTCAGTTGTGTCCGACTCTGTGCGACCACAGAGACGATAGCCCACCAGGCTCCCCTGTCCCTGGGATTCTCCAGGCAAGAACACTGGAGTGGGTTGCCATTTCCTTCTCCAATGCATGAAAGTGAAAAGTAAAAGTGAAGTCGTTCAGTCCTGTCCGACTCTTAGCGACCCCATGGACTGAAGCCCACCAGACTTCTCCGTCCATGGGATTTTCCAGGCAAGACTACTGGAGTGGGTTGCCATTGCATTCTCCTGAAACTGTCACTACTCAAAGGAAAATAAAATCCTAGGGGAAAAATAGCTGTGACATATATGAAAATGGCTGGATATTTTTTCCTATTGTGTCAAAAATGTCTACAGATCAAAATAGCAATACACCTAATTCTTGTCTAATCTTACTGTAAATATACTAATAACACATCTCTTGGCAAATATCATTGCATTGGTGATATTTACAGTGCATGAGTGTGGAATGTTTTAGCAGGGTGTACTTAGTCTAGGAATACTTAAGGGAATCAAATCTGCAATCTATGCACTCTGTGGCATAACTCTCTAGAAAATATCACATAATTTATATAATTGAGTATTAAAGTGGCAGTGTTTCAGAGTCAAATCTTATCCCGTAGTTTAAGTCATGTCCTGTTGCCATAATTTGGAGGCCTTGCATGTTAGATCTGGGTAAGAGCAGCATGCATACAGTAAAAGAGGGACCTGAGGAGTGGGTTGATAGTTCCAGGCTTCTTTGTGCTTTGTCAGTACCTTGCAATTACCTGTATCCTTGATATAATTAATGAAGCTTAACACTAGATAGAAGTCAAACAGTGTCTGAATTAACTTTGGAGGGAACAGTAAGAAAAGGAATAAAAATGTAGCAACAACCAGAAAGATTCAAGATTTACAGGTCAGTGTTTGTTTCTAAACTGGTTCTCTGAGTGTAAGAAGTCCAAAGTTCCCTGGTAGTAGTTGTAGCCTGTAATTCAATGAAACTCTTTCTATGTTCCACCAACCCTTCTAACCCTACAAAGTTTAGAGTCATGGTGATGGGACCCTCAATGTTCCCCAGGGGATCATTGAGATTAATGAGTGGGGTCACTTCTTTCACCCAAATCCTGGAACCACCTGTTTCAATGTGGGCTCTCCAAGAAGCAGATGCCAAGGCTGAACCAGACTGACAGGAGATTTATGGGGTAAATGCCAGTGGAAGATGAGAACAGGAGCAGGAGTAGGCAGAGTGAGATCCCACATCTCAACAGTAATGATCAAAGGAAGGGTGGGATAGAAAGATTCTCAGAATTCACTGCTGAGCTGAGAATTTCAAACAGGCTGTTAGAGAGTCACCCAGCTTAAGTTGTGGGTTAGATGAAACCCATGAAGTGAAATGAAGTGAAGTCACTCAGTCGTGTCCGACTCTTTGCGACCCCACGGACTGTAGCCTACTAGGCTCCTCAGTCCATGGAATTTTCCAGGCAAGAGTACTGGAGTGGGGTGCCATTTCCTTCTCCAGGGGATCTTCCCAACCCAGGGGTCGAACCCAGGTCTGACACGCTGCAGGCAGATGCTTTACCTTCTGAGCCACCAGGGAAGCCCATATCTTGTAGGAATTCTCGAGTGGGTGGGCATTCTAGTGCTTTCCTTGATCCCTGCCACTGCCCAGTCATTGCCTGCGAATAGACTGGCATGAACATTGTGGTGGGTTCAAAGCTGTAGCATTTTCAGGGTGTCAGTTGCCTGTGTTTCCTAGGTAGCTTTTCTTAGAGGGAGATTGCAGCAGTCTGCTTCAATGACTGCTACAAAAAATTCTGGGTTAATCCAAAAGAAGGAAAATGTCCTTAAATATGTACAATTTGACTGATAATGGATTCCCCAGTGGCCCGGATGGTAAAGGCTCTGCCTGCAATGCAGGAGACCAGGGTTGAATCCCTAGGTCGGGAATATCCCGAAGGAAATGGCAACCCACTTCCATACTCTTGCCTGGAGAATTTCATGAACAGAGGAGCCTGGCTGTAGGCTACAGTCCATGGGGTAGCAAAGAGTCGGACATAACTGAGCAACTAATACCCACAAATGAGTGACAGAGGGAAGGAGAAAGTTTGAGATACATTCACATTGTGTGCAAGATTCTACACTGGAAGTTTTAATCCCTACTCCACTGTGAAGGTTGTTCTTTGAAATATGCTTGGCAAGTAAAAGATGTTAGGGTCTTCTTTATGGCAGGAACATAACATAGAAATGTGTGAGATAGACTGAGGGTGCTAAAGTTATCTTTATCAATATTTGTATTCTCTTTGCTCAAAATATTTTATTATCAAAATCACTATTCAAATGTAAACATTTAGAATAAAATTTTGCTCTTCAGTGGATTTTTTTGCACTTTAGATATATTTTAGTGATATTTTCTCTAGGACTTTTCATTAGCATTTTCATGTTTTATTGATTGTAAACACTACCCAAAATACCACTAACTGTATTTGTCAATGTTTTTACAAATATTTAATTTTATTTTACTTGTCAGTAGAGAAGCTACCAAAATGTTATAAAAATTGTGTGGGAGCTTGACATGTTACATGTATTGACTTGACTGACTGACGGATGTTTGCATTTGAATGTATTTATACACGATGAGGTCAAGAATGTTTTAATATTAGTGTGCTGACACTAATTTACAGAACCACTCAAAATTGAATTCTTATAGACTGAAAATCCTTAGAAATTTCACTCACTCCCAACCTTGATGAACTGTCATAATAATTGATTGTATTAACAGAAATAAATAGACCAAATTTGACTCACCCTCACAACAACCCCGTTTCAACTGACACAGATGAGAAATAAGGTTATTTCACATTGCCCCAGCCAGGTCAAGGCTCAAGGAAAGCTCTGGCTCGTGCCTTTAATGTGATCCTGCAGACACGCGGATGAATCAGCTTTGTCAGTCTCTTTCTGTTTGGCGTGGACACCAATAACCTTGCTTCTCTTTCCTGTTTCTCCTAAAGGGAAAGGATTTTTGGCAGAATACTGCTTACTTTTACTGCTACACAGCTACAGAGTTTAAGGAATGAACAGTAATTACATGCCATTAAACTCAGAAGGCCATCGGCATAGACGAACATTCTGAAGAGGACACAGCCTTCAATCTCAGTACAAGATGATTACCAGAGCGTATTAGTAGAGTGCTGGTGAAGGAGAGGAAGGAATAACTCTGAAAATATGCTAAGGCAGCAAAGCCATGAAAATGCAGTTAGACACGGCAGTGACTGCATTGATTATGCCAGGAATGATTTAGCAGAGGTGTTTCACACTTGCCATTAAACAAAGAGCAGTAATGGGGTTTAAAATGTACTCAGTTTCTACTTGCTCTGTCCAGCTTTAACCACAGAGGTGTCACTTACATTATTTCTTCATATTGGTTTGTGGGAAAATCCCTGGCTTTTTGTGACAGGACTGTTTTTCCTCTGGATTCAGCAATTGTAGAACTTTCTGTTTTCTTCTTGTCAATCAATGACTCTCTTTTGATTAAACCACATCTTAAAATTGACCTTCTCCAGGAAGCTTTCCTGATTAATTGTATTTGGTTACTTCCTTTTAATATCTTCCATTTGTGAGCACTGTTTTAAATCATATTTCTGATATGTTGGTTTGAAAGTCTTAAAATATGTAATTGT
>SJYQ01000591.1:190346-242587 GCA_006410935.1 Redunca redunca | reverse complement strand
CTCAGTTCGAACTTTAAATCATTGAATAAAATTTTGTATTATTTGTCTAACTCATGTCACATCAGAATTCCTTTCTTCTGTACATATTCCTGAGATTGGTTTAATATATCTTTTCTCTCAGAATATAGGCTTTCAGTATTTATTTTAAATACTTGCTTTCTAAGTATTTGCTATCCTTTTGTTCCCTTTACCATTAATTAGGCACATCAGTTGTGTCCAGTGTTTGAAATACGGTAACGGGACATCTTTTTCTCTAATCACACCATAAGAGAATTCACCTGATTTTCTCTGCAAAAAAATACCAAGTGTTGGGGCTTGATATATTGTTTTGTTCTGCTCTGTTGTCTAATAATATGATAAACTTCTTTCAGCCTTGAGATAAGCTGAAAGAAAAATGAAAGGTCTGGAAACTTGGCAACCCTGGGAATAGAAAAAGTCACATTGGAATTGGAATTTTGAGTCACAGACTGAAAAAGCTTGAATCTATTTACCATGAATTGCACAAAGGAAAAGCAAAAACACCTTGTGAAATATGTATCTCACTTTATATCGAACACATTTTCTAAATTTGAAGAACTTGACAGATTTTACTCATATTCTTTTCTTGTCAGTGGCAATGGTGTTGTCAACTGCTACTGTAGCAGAAACATTCTGTTGCGACTTTTCCTGCTTTCCTATCCCATCAATTGGCATAATTCAGGTGAAGCAATTAGAAATATCTGAGTGAGGAGACTTTTTTGCCCATCAATCAGCATTTTTACCAAACACCTTCAAAATATCTTGTACTCTGCTTAGAAAGAGACAACTCTTGCCATCCCCAGGAGTTAGCAATCTCATCATTTCATCATGCCCTGCCAATATATGTGCATTTTTTCCGTTAAAATAACCAAGATTCATGGACTCTGTTGAGGTAGAAAATAATTCTAATTTGAATTAATAATCTTGAAATTTTTAAAAATCTTATTTTCTGTCCTTTTCATTCATTTTCTAAATCTTACTTTTATTCTCCTTCTTATCACCACTGAACACTCACCGCTTGCAAGTCCTTTTTTGTACTCCACTTAGAGATTCCTTTCTGAATCTTCTACTTCCAGAACATTCTTTCACTTTTCCCACAATCAAGAATTGCTCAAGAAAATAATAAAATGAGGCTGATGTGGTCACAATTGAGTGAGTATGGTTTGACATCTGGTAAATTATTTTTGTTGCTTCTATTTTTTTTTTCAGTTATCTTTCCAGACTCATGATTACATTCCTAAAACTGTCTATAGAAAATGAATAAGACATACTGCTTTCTCTCAAGAACCTCAAAATAAATTTGGTGAGATGGATATGTGTTTTCATAATTATAATGCAGTGAAATAAATATCAATAGAGTATCCATGACTGAGAAAGGAGAGGCTACATAGCATATTTGATCATTTATTAGAATTTTAGGGGATGACTTTGGGGGAGACTGGGAAAAAACATGAGGCTTCTTTTAGTTTTACATCTTTCTTCTTCTGTATTTATCTCACATTCCTCTGAATTCTCTAAAAAGAAATAGGTTGCCAAATTATGACCCATAGGTTAAGTCTGGTCTGCTGTGTTTTGTCTTTTTTAAAATAAAATTTTATTTCTAATTGGTTGACACTGGAGTCAGACTCAAAACCTTATCCTGGACCTTTCTCTCATAATACAAAAATTTACTCTTCTGAGAATGAGCAGGAAACCCTCCCATCCCCAGAACCCAGACAAAGAGCCACTGCTTTTAGAGAAGTAGAAATAAGACCTGGCTGCCACTGGAAAGGGTTAGAAAACTTTCTGGCCATCAGGCTGCAGGTAAAGATCCCTTGCTTCTAGAAGAAGGTAGAAGCAAAATGTCTGATCCTGGGAAAGGCACAGAAAATATTCATGGGTCCAGAATAAGACCCAGAATAAGACCTACAGAGCATAGGTCTTCCACCAATGGGAGAGGGGCAGGAAGCACTCTCCTGTACAGGAACCCAGGATACAAGCAGAGGTTTGCTGCTACTGGGGCTAAGGGGTGTGAACAATGGTGTATCCCCATTCCAAGATTCCAGATGCAAGAACCTACCTGAAACTGCAGCTGGACCAGGAGAACAGGAAAATTCCTTGCTCCCACAACTGGCCTAGTACTGAGTAACAAGTAACAGCAAGTTGCCTCTGGCTCTTAAAAAGCAAGGTAAGATTATGGATACCCTTCTCTGTGGCACCAACCTGATGGTTGTCCCAAAGGCAAAGGATGGGGTGGAGCAATGACATTGAAGAAAAACCTTCAGTGCCACATGTTGCCCAATAAACACGAGGTCATGGCAGCCCAGCATGGAGAAATCTGAAGCCTGTAGGATACTGAAGTTGACTACAGCATTAAAACACACTGTGCTGTTTAGTTAACTGTCTACCATCTACTCAACTACTGTCAAGATTATTTTAATCTCCTGTACTATCTAGATTGATTTAATCTCCCCTGCCGCAGCCTGACAGAAGTGAAAGAAGTGTGCAACATTAGCAGGTATAATCCCTATTTACCTTAATCTTTACTGTTAAATATTACCACAGACTCAAAAAAGTAGTAGTAATAATAATAACTATAGTAATAATAGAAAAAGAGAACAAATGGGAAAAAAACAACTTGTTGTCAAGAGATAAATCAATAAAATCAAACTACAGGATGATACAGATATTGAGGCTGTCAGTCAGAGTTTTCTGGACCCATATGCAGTGAAAAATTGGAAATGTAAAGAAATTTAAGTAATAACCTACCATATATATTATAATCAAAACATGAAATGCTTCAGGATGAACAGGCAAGATGTTTAAGATGAAAATAAAACATGAACAACTAATGAAAGCCTAATAATGAAAAGATATACTGTGTTCATATATCTAAAGACTCAGTGTTGTTAATGTATCATTTATTCCCAAACTGTTCTATAGAGTTAATTTAATCTCTATCCAAACAGCAGATTTTTAATAGACTTTAGAAAACTAATTTTAGTATTCATAAACAAATGCAAAGTATCTGAAATAGCCAAAGCAACTTTGACAAAAAAAGTTGGAAAAATTAAAACCACAGTGAATTACTAGACAAACTAGTTGAATGGCCAAAGTAAAAAATACAACAGTACTAAGTCTTGGTGGGATGTAGAGAAACTTGAATTCTCGTGTGTTACTGGTGATGACATTCCCTTGTTCAGCTGCTTTGAAGAAGTTGGGCAGTGTCTTAGAAAGTTAGTCTTTATTTCCCATTTTCCATCAATCCCATTCATATATATTTACCCAAGAGAGGTGAAGCAATACAGTTTTTTTTTGTTTGTTTTTTTTTGGTATTCATGGAGTGATTGAGCTATTTCAACCAGATAACATTGTCTGCTAGGACAGTATGTACTTATGAACTTGGAACGGTTCTAAAGCACACTTACAGCTTTTTGGGATAGCAAATGCCCTTTCCCCATTTGCATTCTAGCTACTAACCTGCAGTGAAAGAAAGGACCTCCCTGGTGGCACAAATTGTAAAGAATATGCCTGCAATGCAAGACACTCAGGTTAATCCTGTGTGTTGTCCTAATTGCACAAATAATTTTATAGATTTATAGTAATGCAGTGTCTGCCTTGAAATTACATATCAGCATTTCCAATATTTTTATTTATTAATCTTGCCTACAATGCTAGTATCACCCTTTGCTTTCTTGCCTTCAGTTTTTTCTTAAAGTTCTTATTCAGGGCTTGATTCCCCATGCATCCCAACTGTAATATATCAAAACTCTTTCCTTCATATATTCTCGGGGGACTGGTTCCAAGACCCCTGCTGATATGTAAATCCTGGCATGCTCAAGTCCCTTACAAAATACAGCATACTGTGGTCAGCCCTCTGTACTAAAGGTTCCTCCATATCCAGGGGTTCTGCATCCACTGATGTCTACTGAGGGCTGGCTATATTGGAATTCATGTGCCAGGTTAATACATGCTACTTGAAAAGATATAGGAAGGAGTTTCAACCCATAGCTCATCTTTTCTCTGTTTTCTCTATGCTAGCTTTACAGTGACATTTTTGTAATTTTACTTGTATGCAAATTTATGTTAATGATACCACTGATGCTTGGAATCTAAATTGACAAGGAGTGAAAACAAAGTACTATAATTAAAGCTTTGTGAATGTTGGCCATTCTGAAAGGAACTTTGAAATATCATTGAGATTTCATTTTGGATCCAGTGTGTCTGGTCTATGTGTATTGAGTATTCCAAGATTTCTTTACATACTCCTTTGCCAGCATCAAGTTTGAAATAGATGTGAGAATGTAAGGGTTTCTTTACAAGTATTGTTTAAAAATAAAAATGGATGGGCAGTGTATTCCTGAGATTGCTATCCTCAAAATATTTCTACTATTTTCTTCTTAGGTAGATGGTTGGAAATTAACATTTATATATATGTGTGTGTGTGTGTTGTGTGTGTGTGTGTGTGTGTGTGTTGTGTTTGTGTGTGTGTGTGTATTTGTTCTCAGTCACTTAGTCTTGTCTGACTCTTTGCAGCCCCATGGACTGTAGCCCACCAGTCCTCTGTTCATGGGATTTTCACAGCAAGAATACTGTAGTGGGTTGCCATTTCCTCCTCCAGGGTATCTTCCCCACCCAGGTGAACCCACGTATCTGGTGTCTCCTACACTAGCAGGGGGATGCTTTACCATTGAGCCACCTGGGAAGCCCATATGTTTTATATATATATATATATTTGCCAGTAATTAACTTTTGACTTCTAATAGTTTTTTTTCATACAATTTAAAATTAACTTTGGGGCTTCTCAGGTGACTCGTGGGCTTCCCTGATAGCTCAGTGATAATGAGCCTACCTGACAATGCAGGAACCGTAAGTTCAGTCCCTGTGTCAGGAAGATCAGCTGGAGAAGGAAATGGCAACCCATTCCAGTATTCTTATCAGGAAAATACCGTGGACAGTGGAGTCTGGCAGGCTACTGTCTGTAGGGTGGCAAATATTCGGACATGATTTAGTGACTAGACAACAATAGACCTCTAAAAAATAATTAAGTCTAGACTGGACTCCTATGTAAATAATGTTCAGTCCCTTACCTGTTTGTTTTCCTTGTGAATATTTTTTCTTGATTTGCCTATGTCTATTTCTACCCATACATCACAGCTAGTATCTTAAAAACTTCATGTCACCTTTATATATCATTGAAGAGGCTACATTATTATATCTAATGATAGTTAGTTTTGATCACTTATTGTTTTGCAAAATTGGATTGCTATGATAACACAGTGAGCACATGCCTATTTCTACTCCTGTGTGTAACAGACTTTTAAAAAAATATTCTAGAGCACATAAGTCATTGATCAATAAATAAATGGATACTCAATCATTTATATTCACCTACCATGTGCTTTTAGTATAAATCCCAAATGGGCAAATATTTCTATTTGCTTTTTGTGTTAGAATAGTCAGTTTTTGGCAAGATCCTCTTTTGCTATACCTGTTACCATTAACTATCACCTACTTATTTGTAAGCTCTTTATTGTGGCAATGACTTCCATGGAAAAAATAACCTGTTCTACTGATAATACAGTGAATGTGAATAAATAAGCAAATGCTGGATTAACACATATTTGTACAGAATTTTTCTAATGCACCATGCAGATAGTACTATTACCATGGTTATGTTTTGTGAAACATACACACTGTACACACGAACAAAAACTAAAACAAAAATACAAAGAACAGCAAAATCAAAACTCTAGTTTACAGTAAAGCTTATACTGAACTAACTCTCCTGTCAAAAGCAATGATCTACTCTGGACAAAATATATATAAAACACATAAAACCACAAATACACAGCTATTTAGGGGCACTGGAGAGTGACCAAAATCATTAGAAACAGGAGGGAATTCACTCTTTGAAAGAAAGAAATCTTATTGGGCGAAAGCCACATTGATATGACATGCTGTGAATAGAACTCAAGCAGAAAGCTGCAGCTTTATTACCTGAGAAGTCAGCAGTTGGAGCTTAGGGTTGGAAGCAGCTGGAAATTGAAAGGCAATATCACAAAAATGTGAAAGCTTCATAAAGGGTAGCCCACATATCTGTATTTAACACCCCTCATATCTTTGGCTGACCCCTAATCTATGCATTAACGGGACAGACTCCAGATACTTCAGGAAAAAAAAAAACAACAAACAATTGAATGGATGAAAGTACTGAACAGAAATTTTAATATCTGCTCCCTGTAGGGAAAGAGAGCTCAGTATTGAGTTAAAGAGATTCTAGGAAGAAGGGAACTACTAAATTACATCATTCCTATGAAGCTTTCATTCCTTATAAAACCAACCCTTCAGAAGATCAAGATAATTCTTAGTAAATGTAATTGGTTGATAGGACAAAATCATTATAGGAAGACAACAGAATCCAAATTCACTAAAGCATATCATGGCAATTACAAGATTTGCTAATATATAACCCTCAAAATCATTGCAGATGGTGACTGCAGCCATGAAATTAAGACACTTACTCCTTGGAAGAAAAGTTATGACCAAACTAGAAAGCATATTGAAAAGCAGAGACTTTGCCAACAAAGGTCTGTCTAGTCAAGGCTATGGTTTTTCCAGTGGTCATGTATGGATGTGAGAGTTGGACTGTGAAGAAAGCTGAGCGCCGAAGAACTGATGCTTCTGAACTGTGGTGTTGGAGAAGACTCTTGAGAGTCCCTTGGACTGCAAGGAGATCCAGCCAATCCATTCTGAAGATCAGCCCTGGGATTTCTTTGGAGAGAATGATGCTGAAGCTGAAACTCCAGTACTTTGGCCACCTCATGCGAAGAGTTGACTCACTGGAAAAGACTGTGATGCTGGGAGGGATTAGGGGCAGGAGGAGAAGGGGACGACAGAGGATGAGATGGCTGGATGGCATCACTGACTCGATGGATGTGAGTCTGAGTGAACTCCAGGAGTTGGTGATGGACAGGGAGGCCTGGCGTGCTGCAATTCAAGGGGTCACAAAGAGTCGGACACGACTGAGCAACTGAACTGAACTGAGCCCTCCTCAAAGAAAAGTCAAGAGAAAAATGAGTCAATAGAAATAGAATCACAGATTAACTCAATATTGAAATTATTAGGTGTAGACTTTAAAAGAACTCTGATAAATGTATAATTACAAAAAAGATAGATTTTTTNGTTAACCCCAAGTAGGATGAATACAAAAGAAATAAAAGTTAATCACATAATATTGTTAAAAAGAAAGATAAAAAAAGCCAAAACCATAAAACGTAAACCCTTATGGGCATCCAGAGAAGAAAAAAATATAGAATATTAATGACAGTTTTTTTTTAATATAAAGCAGTAGTGGGCAAAAATAAGTTAGAAACAGATGTGGGGTGGGGGGAGCAAAACCTTGTTAAACCTAAAATTCTACCTCCAGAAAAAAAAAGTTTTCCAAAGTGAAGCAGAAATAATACAAATATGTTCAAATAAACAAGGACTGAAAAAAAAGATTACAGTGAGTATTGTCAATTAATGGCAGAAAGTGAAGAACCTATTGATGAAAGTGAAAGAGGAGAGTGAAAAAGTTGGTTTAAAGCTCAACATTCAGACAACGAAGATCATGGCATCCGGTCCCATCACTTCATGGCAAATAGATGAGGAAACAGTGGAAACAGTGGCTGACTTTATTTTTCTGGACTCTAAAATCACTACAGATGGTGACTGCAGCCATGAGATTAAAAGACTCTTCCTCCTTGGAAGGAAAGTTAGGACCACCTAGACAGCATATTAAAAAGCAGAGACATTACTTTGCCAACAAAGGTCCGACTAGTCAAGGCTATGGTTTTTCCAGTAGTCATGTATGAATGTGAGAGTTGGACTGTGAAGAAAGCTGAGCACCGAAGAACCGATGCTTTTGAACTGTGGTGTTGAAGAAGACTTTTGAGAGTCCCTTGGACTGCAAGGAGATCCAGCCAGTCCATCCTAAAGGAGATCAGTTCTGGGTGTTCACTGGTGGGACTAATGTTGAAGCTGAAACTCCAATACTTTGGCCACCTGATGTGAAGAGCTGACTCATTTGAGAAGACCCTGATGCTGGGAAAGATTGAGGGCAGGAGGAGAAGGGGACGGCAGAGGATGAGATGGGTGGATGGCATCACCGACACAATGGACATGGGTTTGGGTGAACTCCAGGAGTTGGTGATGGACAGGGAGGCCTGGCTTTGCTGCAGTTCATGGGGTTGCAAAGAGTTGGACGCGACTGAGTGACTGAACTGAACTAAACTGAACTATCAATTAAAGAGAAATGATGCTAAAAGTCCTCAATGACCAAATAATTGCCCAGATAAAAAGGAAATATGGAGACAGATCAAGTAGCACAAGAGACAATAGAAACCAAATAAGACGATGGCAGTTTTAAGTCCAAATAGATCAATTATCACATTAAAATTAAGTGAACAAAACACTACAATTAAAGATAGAATTTCTGCCATTAGAGTCACATCTTCTACATATATGAGGTTGTTAATATTTCTCCAAGCTCTCTTGATTCCAGCTTATGATTCACCAACCTGGCATTTCCTAGGATGTACTCAGCATATAAGTTAGATAAGCAGGGTGGTGATATGCGGCTTTGTCTTACTCCTTTCCCAGTTTTGAACCAATCAGTTGTTCCATGTCCCGTTCTAACTGTTGCTTCTTGTCCTGCATACAGGTTTCTCAGGAGACAGGTAAGGTGGTCTGGTTTTCCTCTTTTAATTTTCCACAGTTTATTGTGATACACACAATCAAAGGTTTTAGCATAGTAAATGAAGCACAAGCATATGTTTTTCTGGAATTTCCTTGCTTTCTCTATGATTCAGGGGATGTTGGCAATTTGATATCTGGTTCCTGTGCCTTTTCTAAACCCCGCTTGTACATATGTAAATTCTCGGTTCATGTACTGTTGAAACCTAGCTTGAAGAATTTTGAGCATAACATTACTGGCGTGTGAAAATAAGTACAATTGGCATTGCCCTTCTTTAAGATTGGAATGAACGCTGACCTTTTTCTGTCCTGTGGCCATTGCTGAGTTTTTTAATTTGCTGACATAATAAATGCAGCAATTTAACGACATCATCTTTTAGGGTTTTGTTTTTAATGTTTTATTTTTTTTTAATTTAAATTTATTTATTTTAATTGGAGGCTAATTACTTTACAATATTGTATTGGTTTTTCCATACATCAACATAAATCCGCAGCTCAGCTGGAATTCTATTACATCCGCTAGCTTTGTTCTTAGTAATGCTTCCTAAAGCCCACTTGACTTCACATTCCAGAATGTCTGGCTCTAGGTAAGTGATCACACAATCGTGGTTCTCCATGTCATTAAGTCTTTTTTCTTTCTTTCTTTCTTTCTTTTTTTTTTGTATAGCTCTTCTATATATTGATGCCACCTCTTAATATTTTCCTCTTCTGTTAGTTCTGTACCGTTTGTCTTCTATCCTGCCCAACCTTGAATAAAATGGTTCTTTGGTATCTCTAATTTTCTTGAAGAGATCTCTAGTTTTTCCCATTCTATTATCGTTTTCCTCTATTTTTTTGCTTTGTTCACTTAAGAAGGCTTTCTTATCTCTCCTTGTTAATTTCTGAAACTGCATTTCATTGGATATATCTTTCCCTTTCTCCCCTTCCTTTCACTTCTCTTCTTTTCTCAGTTCTTTGTAAAGCTTCTTCAGACAACCAATTTGCCTCCTTGCATTTAATTTTCTTTGGGGTGCTTTTTGTCAGTGCCTCCTGTACAGTGTTACAAACTTCCATGCATAGTTCTTCAGACCCTCTGACTACCAGATCTAATCCCTTGAATCTGTTCCTCACCTCTACTGTATAATCATAAGGGATTTGATTTAGCTCATACTTGAATGGCCAAGTGTTTTTCCTTACTTTCTTCAATTTCAGCCTGAACTTTGCAATAAGGAGCTCATGGTCTAAGGCACAGTCAGTTCTGTCTTGTTTTTGCTGAGTGAATAGAACTTCTTCACCTTTAGCTGCAAAGAATATAGTCAATCTGATTTTGGTTTTGCCCATCTGCTGATGTCCATGTGTAGAGTCATCACTTGGGTTGTGGGAAAAGAGTGTTTGCTATGACCCAGCGTGTTCTCTTGACAAACTCTCTTAGACTTTGTCCTGCTTTATGCTGTTCTCCAAGGCCAAACTTGCCTGTTACTCCAGGAATCTCTTGACTTCCTACTTTTGCATTCCAGTCCCCTATTATGAAAATCATTTGGTGTTTTTTTNTCTCTTGACTTCCTACTTTTGCATTCCAGTCCCCTATTATGAAAATCATTTGGTGTTTTTTTTTTTTTTTGGTGTTAGTTCTAGAAAGTCTCGTAGGTTCATAAAACTGGTCAGCTTCAGCATTAGTGGTTGGGACATAGACTTGGATTACTGTGATATTGAATGGTTTGCCTTGGAAACACACCAGGATCATTATGTCATTTTTGAGATCGCACCCAAGTACTGCATTTCAGACTCTTGTTGACTATGAGTGTCACTCCAGTTCTTCTAAGGGACATGAACTTGAGCAAACTCTGGGAGATAGTGGAGGACAGAGGAGCCTGGCACACTGCAGTCCATAAGGTCGCACAGAGTCAAACATGACTTAATGACTAAAAAACACTGGCAACAAAATAAGATTTGCTGGGCTAAGAATTAGCAATCTGAAAATGGAATCTCAGTCTCTATCAGAAAGAAATTATAAGAAAATTATGCTGTATTCTTATGTATTAAAATAATAGAAATTGGTGTCATGAATTTTATGTTTTTAAAGTTCAGTTAAACTGTGCTCTATTTAGATGTGATTTCTGTTTTCTGATTTTCTCAAAAATTGAATAGTAGCAGAGACTGAGAAAATGCATAGGGATGATGTTTATTCCCTTTGGAAGAAGGATTTAGTAAAGGTGTCACTGCTCTGTTTGTATCCCTTGGACTTTTTAGTATATTCCAGCCACCTTCCAACTGCCAAGATATGTACACTCAAGAAACTCATTCTGCCCATGTACACAGTTTAGTATATTCCAGCCACCTTCCAACTGCCAAGATATGTACACTCAAGAAACTCATTCTGCCCATGTACACAGCAAGTTCGAAGTGTCAAGGAATTAACATTCTCTCCCAGCAACTCTACTCAAATGACTTCTGGGACTTGTATAAAGATCACAGCTTACTTGTCTTTTGGGTGGGGAAAATCTGAATCAAGCTTTGCTCCATTTTCCAGAATTAGCCTGTAGAATTAAGGTTTATTCACCCTCAGTGGCATCTAATTTAATAATGCACACTTTCTTGGCTTGCATCTATATTACACTCTATTTATTCTAATATTTGGGATCACATTTAGGAAACATCTTTAAGAGGTTCTGCAGTGATTATGCTCACAGGATGAGGAAACAGTCTTCTGTAATCCTTGTATGCATCTTGAAAACAATTTCAAAACAACCTAGAAGTCAACTCAAGTGATAGACAAGGTACCCTGAAAGACTGTGCCTGATTCTCCACAATGTAATTTGTATGTGAGTCAGTATTGTACATATTGTATTGTTCAGTTCAGTTGCTCAGTCATGTCCGACTCTTTGCGACCCCATGAATCGCAGCACCCCAGGCCTCCCTGTCCACACCAACTCCTGGAGTTCACTCAGACTCACGTCTATCTCATCCTCTGTCGTCCCCTTCTCCTCCTGCCCCTAATCCCTCCCAGCATCACAGTCTTTTCCAGTGAGTCAACTCTTCGCATGAGGTGGCCAAAGTACTGGAGTTTCAGCTTCAGCATCATTCTCTCCAAAGAAATCCCAGGGCTGATCTCCTTCAGAATGGACTGGTTGGATCTCCTTGCTGTCCAAGGGACTCTCAAGAGTCTTCTCCAACACCACAGTTCAAAAGCATCAATTCTTTGGCGCTCAGCTTTCTTCACAGTCCAACTCCCACATCCATACATGACCACAGGAAAAACCATAGCCTTGACTAGACGGACCTTAGTTGGCAAAGTAATGTCTCTGCTTTTGAATATGCTATCTAGGTTTTATTGTTACATGGATTTAATGTTATTTAATCCTGAATATTTTTCATGATTCTGAAATCTTCTCAGTGGCAAATAGTAAAATATGAAAAGTATGTGGGGCCAAAGAATTTATCATTATAACATTATGTGCTGTCCACGGTGTTCTAAATCGCTATTTTTTGGAAATCCAACCTAGAGGACTCAAGTGACTTGTGCACATTTATATTGATAATAGCACACACAAAAATAAAGTTACAAATATTCCCTTATCTCAGTGATGGGTTTCTTAGAGATACCCACACCACCCTTTCAATTATTATGGTAACCATTCCTGGGATGCCTTTATAAGAATTTCCTTTAATCTATCTTACTTGCTATCAAGGCACAATGTACCCATGGTAGAAATAGCCCTTGGTTTCATTTGTTTATACTATTGTTTTCTAAACTTGTAAAAATATGACTAGATGGGTATGATTTTTCATGTCAAATAAAATCATAGTTATATACAGACTAATCAAAAGTGTGGATGCTATTTAAATACCAAAATACCACTTCATTATAAGACTTCTGAAATCGGAAATCCTTTTTTTCGTAAAAGCATTAATCAAATTAATCATTAATTATTAATCAAATATTTTCTTTCAAAAAGTGAGATACCAGTCTCCAATATTCCTTTTTTACAGTGACTGATGCCTCCAGCATGTATTAACATCTTGTAATAATAGTATTTTTTTTTGTCTTGACATCTGGTTTAATCTAAGCAGAGGGGAAGATTCTTTTTTTTTGTTTTTTCTTTCTTTTTTTCTTTTTTGGGGAAAACTGGGGGAGATTCTTTTTCAATGGTGGAGTTGTTCTACAAGATTTCTATTGCCAAGCCCTTGTACTGCATTAATCCCCAATTTCATGTAATGCATTCAAATGTATAAGGTCAACTGTTAGCTCCTTTATGAAACCTGTTGGGAGTATTTAGCCACATAAAGCTGATTTTACAGAAAAATTTGTAACAGCACACCATTTTTATATTCCTGTCAATATTTTAATTTGGTGTTATCTGTCTCACACTCTCTTCCTCTCCATGCTGATGGCTAATGTGGATCTAATTTCTTTTAAACTGTATTTAAATTGAGGGTTTTTTTTTTTTTTTTTAAGTCATTCTGCCAGAATTGGAACTACATCTGTCACCCATTCCATTCTAGTATTGCCCAGCTTTGCTGTTCATATCATCAATAGTGCTGTATGTAAAAGCTGAGTGTCATTATGATTAAAAGACCCGCCTCTGGCAAGATGCCAAATAAGTCTAATTTAGGATCTGGGGGATGATAGACAAGAAAATTGCAACTAGAAGATATGTACACTGAATTCTAATTCAAAACAGAAGGTTTGGGCTGTTACACTTTTATTTTTCATTTTGTTGCTGTTGTGGGATTTTAAAAACCTTTGGTTCTGTTACAAAAAAATAAATAACACAAGGCAGGTGCACAATTGTATATTTTGATTCATTTTCAGGTATAACAGCCTCAAAATATGTTGATCCATTTTATTGATATATAATGTGAGCTAAACTCCACTCAAAATATTGTCTCTTTTTAATATCTGTTCTTTCTGCTGCTGCTGCTGCTAAGTCGCTTCATTCGTGTCTGACTCTGTGCGACCTCAGAAAGGCAGCCCACCAGGCTCCACCATCCATGGGATTCTCCAGGCAAGAATACTGGAGTGGGTTGCCATTTCTTTCTCCAATGCATGAAAGTGAAAAGTGAAAGTGAAGTCGCTCAGTCATGTCTGACTCTTAGCGACCCCATGGACTGCAGCCCACCAGGCTCCTCTGTCCACGGGATTTTCCAGGCAAGAGTATTGGAGTGGGGTGCCATTGCCTTCTTCGCTGTTCTCTCTCCTAAATCCAATTTAACTGATAATTATTGCCAGAATAGCTAAAAATACAATTATTAAAATAACCATTTATTTTCTTCTAATTTCTCTATGAGCTAAGTTTGAATTCACCCACTCTTCGAATTTTAACTCCTAACCCCCAGTGAAAGTTTAAATATTTGGATCTCTTGTATTCTCAAATTTAACATGCCCATGATCAAATTCAGTTGCCCCTTTATTGCCGTTCAGTCACTAAATCATGTCCAGTTCATTGTGAGTCATGAACTGCAGCATGCCAGGCTTCCCTGTCCTTCACTATCTCCCGACCTATACTAAAACTCATGTCCACTGAGTTGGTGATGCTGTTGAACTATCTCATCCTCTCTCACCCCCTTCTCCTCCTGCCCTCAATCTTACCCAGCCTCAGAGGGTTTTCCAATGAGTTGGCTCTTCACATCATGTGGCCAAAGTATTGGAGCCTCAGCTTCAGCATCAGTCCTTCCAATGAATATTCAGGTTTGATTTCCTTTACTTCTCTTCAAATTGACTATTCTTGACTATGGCAATATCCCAATTTTTGTAGAAAGTCTTGAAGTTATTTCATTTAATATCCACTTAGAACTATTTATAATTCTTTACTCTCATCTCCCATATCCAATCTTGTACATCTTTTCAGACCTTCTGAAATACACTAGTACCCACTAACTTCTCTCCATTCTGACTCTTCTCTTACTACATAGATTTTACTTTAACCCACATACTCTATCCATTAGTTATTATACTTCTCAACTGATTCCAATCTCCTTCCCTTTCTGGGCCCTGCTGATTTTCCTGAAACTCCTCTTTCATCTCCCAAGAGTATACAATATCTCTGTATTGCCTACTTACTAAAAAAGCCCCAGCTTCCCTGACAGCTTTTTAATACTTAATTTTTTAGAGAAATTTAGATTCACAACAAAAGTGGGAAGGTATAGATATTTCCCAAATAACCCATGTCTCTCCAGAGTGGTACATTTGTTACAATTGATGAAGCTTTACTGAACCATCATAATCATAGTCCATAGTTGACACTAAGTTTCACTCTTGGTGTTTTACATCCTATGTGTTATTCTTAGTTTCTCAGTCATATCTGACTCTTTGCAACTCCATGAGGATTATCCAGGCAAGAACACTGCAATGGATTGCCATATCTTCTTCCAGGGGATCTTCCCAACCCAAGGATCGAACTCAGGTCTCCCACATTGCAGGTGGATTCTTTACCATCTGAGCCACTTAGGAAGCCCTATACATTTTATGGGTGTGGACGAATGTATAATGGCATGTATCCATCATGGCAGTATCATGCATAGTATTTTTACTTTCCCAAAAATCCTTTGTATTCCACCTGTTCAGCCCTCCTCCAGTCTAACTTCTGGAAACACTATTGTCTCAATAGTTTTGTCTTTTTCAGAATGTCATAATTGAACTCAAACAATAGTTAGTCTTTCAGATTGGCTTGTTCTGACAAGTTTTAAATCCCTTATAACTATCCTTAGGCTCCGTAGACTCAATTCACATTACTATAGAGATTTCTTTGGTTTTCTTATCTTCCTACATCCAATGCCATTTACAAGGATTCATAGGCTTGGATCTAATATTAGAACCAATCTAGAATGTAGGAACTTTTATAATATGGGTCTCTACTGCAGTGTAGTGTGGTTCTAATTGCTAGTTGATCTCTGATTATATATCTAGGCTGCCAATTTAATTATTGTTGCTATTCAGTTACTAGGTCATGTCTGACTCTGTGACCCCATGGACTGCAGCATGGCAGGCTTCTCTGTCCGTCAGTATCTCCTGGAGTTTGCTCAAACTCATGTCCATTGAGTCAGTAAAGCCAACCAACCATCCCATCCTCTGTTGCCCCCTTTTACTCTTGCCTTCAAATCTTTTCCAGCATCAAGATCTCTTCCAATGAGTCGGCTCCTTGCATCAGGGGGCCAAAATATTGGAACTTCAGCATCAGTTCTTCCAATGAGTATTTGGGGTTGATTTCCTTTAGGATTGACTGGTTTCATCTCTTTGCTGTCCAAGGGACTCTCAAGAGTCTTCTCCAGTACTACAGTTTACCTTGTCCATAAGAATTGGTCCCCAACATGTGTCCCAGCTTCCATAAGTGGGCTTCTGTGTGACTCTCTAATTTACTCCCTCTCATTTGACTTGTACATTACCCTAGCTCCTTTGGGATTCTTTCTTTATTTGCCTCTTGGAGGATTTTCCTTTAACACCTCTCTCAGAGATTATAATCGTGTGCTCAAATAAGGAATCCCACTAAATTTCATCTCAGTTGTATAGATACTTTGAGAATTAGAACAAATTATTAAAACTCAGTAATGTGGAGGAGTAAGTTAACCATCACATGCAAAGGCACCTTGCATACAGTAGACTAGAGATCAGGATTTCTCAATATTCTTTGAGATGCTTATAAGTATTTTGAGGTATAAAAAAGGTAATCAAATAATTTGTGAAATATTAGTCAGTGTTATATGATGTATTCACTTTAAGATATTTTATAACTTTAATAGATAATAAGGATTGGGCTTCTCTGATGGCTCAGATGCTAAAGAATCTGCCTGCAATGCAGAAGATCCAGGTTGATCCCAGTTGGGAAGATCCTCTGGAGAAGGAAATGGCAATCCACTCCAGTATTCTTGCCTGAAGAATTCCATGGACAGAATAGCCTGGCAGGCTGCTGTCCATGGAGTCACAAAGAGTGGGACATGACTGAGTGACTAACACTTTAACTTTCAAGCATGAGTCAAGAGGGGTGACTGTGTCACATTTTCCAACTATATTGCTGGTGAAATGCTTTCTTCATGGAACATCTGGTACAGATCATTGGACTTAGTTTTGGAGGAACAGTTTGAATAGTGGTGCCTTAGGCAACTGTTGATCTTTTCTGGTCCCTCTTCCTCCCACTGCTACACATCTTGACTGGGATAGCCTTCTTGGACTTCCTGGTATTACCCCAGATAGTTCTTTACGTCTCTGTTATCATCTTGTCCAAGGCTGACACTAACATATTTTCCACTTAATTATTTGAGACTGTGGTCTTCATTTCAAATTTGAGCTTATGTCTTTGTCTTTGCTTTTTGGCTGCACTGGGTCTTTGTTGTGGCATGCAGGCTTAGTTGCTCTGTAGCATGTGGGATCTTAGTTCCCCAACCAGGGATTGAACCCACGTCCCCTGTAGCATGTGGGATCTTAGTTCCCCAACCAGGGATTGAACCCACGTCCCCTGTATGGGAAGGCAGATTCTTAACCACTGGACCACCAGGGAAGTCCCTCCACTTACTTACTAAATCATAATTCATGAGTAGTAACCCTGACTGAGAAAAGGAGTTTTAGAGAGTTTTGTTCTGCCAATTCAGAATCACTAAACTCATATAAAATTGTGAATAAGCATTTTTTATATAGAATGTTATGTAAAAGTGCATCAACTTTATAGGATAATGTCTGTCTTTTATCTACTTGAGATACTTGGGAAAAGGATGCACAAAAATGGTCACTCTCATTGATATTATTGTTCAATATTTATATATATGTGTGTTTATGGTTCTATTTATAACAGAGTAAGTCCTCCTATACAATGCAATAATTTGATATTGAGATGGAAATCGTGAAGAGTCTCTCAGGAGTACCATTTTCTGATTTGGTGCCAAAGTATGATGGACAGTCACTCGTGTGCATTGTTTGACAATGTGGGTGAGATCACACCAATTACAAAGGTTGTAACTGGTTTGCTTTGACATTCCTTGGGCTTTCCAGTTATTCAGCATCCCTTTTAGAGTCACACAGAAAAATCTAAGAAATATTTCCAAAAATTACTCTTTTTCTTATGCAATCCTATGTTTCATCTACAGGTCCAGATGTCATGGGCATGAATAATTACTTTTAAAATATTTTACAAAACATTTTCTATATTATTAAATACTGAATTACTTGAGACAAAACAACCATCCTCTCTTCTTTAATTCCCAAAAGGAATAAAAGTAACTTTATTTGTGTGATAGAGCACAGTTTGCCAGAAAATCCATGCTATGGGAGATGTTAAGTGTTTTTCTAGATAACAACAAAATGTTATATGATTTCTTATTTGACTGTATATACTCGTCTATGAATCTTGAAAAGAGGAATCTTGAAGGGATCAGCTATAAGATTATTGAGACATGAGGTTAAATAATAAATGATATGATGGGTAATACCTTGCCATCTAATTTTATACAAATTTACATTTGGTGTTTGTTTAGACCATTTTTAGTGCTATATAAATATTCAAGATCTTACAAGAAATATAGTTNTTACAAGAAAAATAGTTTCTGTGAATTTATTTTGTCTTGGGAATATGACCCATGTTTTCACTGGAATCAGTTTTGAATAGTTCTTAAATAATATTATCAGGACCTTACTAAGTGAAGGATACATTTAGCCATGTAGGTGATAAACATCTAGAGATCAATTTTGCATTACTAAGACAAATTTGATATGGTACATTTATTGATTTGTGTCTATTATTGATGTAGCGTCTTTTCCCCTTTGTTTAGCAGTTTTGTGATCCAAGTGAATTTTCTTTCTTAAAACAGGTGCTAAGGAAGGCTTATTGTCCAGATAGTTCAAACACTGAGACCCAATAGCAGCATTTAAAACCTGGAGCCTTAGTGCATTTCATAGTGTTCTCAATGTTTTAATGATTATACAGATATGCCCAGAATAAAAATGGGGTCTTTTGGATGCTATGTTTGGATCAGCTCTATAATTCACAAATTGAAATCATAGAAATTTGTTTTAAAATGCTTCTATGGAACAATATGATTTTTTTGCCCCCATTACATTTATTTGCTAAGTCATGTCCAACTCTTAGCAGCCCCATGGACTGTAGTCTACCAGGCTCCTCTATCCATGGAATTCAACCCAGGGATCAAACCCAGGTCTCCCACATTGCAGCAGATTCTTTACCATCCATGTTCCACCCCTCAGTCGAGAAGATCCCCTGGAGAAGGAAATGGCAACTCACTACAGTATTCTTGCCAGAAGAATTCCTGGACAGAGGAGCCTAGAGGGCTACAGTCCATGGGGTTGCAAAGAATAGGAAACAACTGAGTGACTACATTTTCACTTTTCATGGAGCAAAGTGTAGAATGCTAAACTTGAGAATTCTGATATCTGTTATTAAGGTGTTTGTGTTTTTTTTTTGGTGGGGGGAGGCAGTTCTCTTCATAGAAACTGGTATTCCAAATTCGTCATATGCTTGTTATAATAATGAGATTATATCTGGTATGCTTAGTGTTGGAACTAACAAAAGCAGACACATTTTATATTTTTTCCTCCATTTTATCTATTCCTTTACATTTATCCCCTTAAGCTAACAGATTAAATGGTGATCTCTATATCAGTTTCTCCTAGCTGAGTGGTTGCAGGCAAATGACAAAAACACAGAGCCAAGTACAAAGCTCATTTTAGCAGCTCAGCTTCTGTGTGAACCCATGAAAGATTGCCTTGACAGTGGGGCAAGTCTTGCTTTATGAGTCAAGGAACATCACCAGTACCCTGTGATGTAAGATTTTCTTAGTCACAGAGACCCGGTGATGTAAAATGATGATGTGTTCTTTAAGTTCTTATTTTTGGGTGGCTCTGATTAAGTTCAGTCGCTCAGTCGTGTCTGACTCTTTGCGACCCCATGAATTGCAGCACGCCAGTCCCCCCAGCCATCACCAACTCCCAGAGTTCACTCAAACTCACGTCCATCGAGTCGGTGATGCCATCCAGCCATCTCAACCTCTGTCGTCCCCTTTTCCTCCTGCCCCCAATCCCTCCCAGCATCAGGGACTTTTCCAGTGAGTCAACTCTTCGCATGAGGTGGCCAAAGTATTGGAGTTTCAGCTTCAGCATATTCCTTCCAAAGAAATCCCAGGACTGACCTCCTTTAGAATGGACTGGTGAATCTCCTTGCAGTCCAAGGAACTCTCAAGAGTCTTCTCCAACATCACAGTTCAAAAGCATCAATTCTTCGGCACTCAGCTTTCTTTACAGTCCAACTCTCACATCCATACATGACCATTGGAAAAACCGTACCCTTGACTAGAAGGACCTTTGTTGGCAAAGTAATGTCTCTGCTTTTGAATATGCCATCTAAGTTGATCATAACTTTCCTTCCAAGGAGTAAGCGTCTTTTAATTTCATGGCTGCAATCATCATCTGCAGTGATTCTGGAGCCCCCCAAAATAGAGTCTGACACTGTTTCCCCATCTATTTCCCATGAAGTGATGGGACCAGATGCCATCATCTTAGTTTTCTGAATATTGGGCTTTAAGCCAACTTTTCACTCTCGTCTTTCACTTTCATCAAGAGGCTTTTTAGTTCCTCTTCACTTTCTGCCATAAGGGTGGTGTCATCCGCATATCTGAGGTTATTGATATTTCTCCCGGCATCTTGATTCCAGCTTGTGCTTCTTTCAGCCCAGCGTTTCTCATGATGTACTCTGCATATAAGTTCAATAAGCAGGGTGACAATATACAGCTTTGACATACTCTTTTACCTATTTGGAACCAGTCTGTTGTTCCATGTCCAGTTCTAACTGTTGCTTCCTGATCTGTGTATAGGTTTCTCAAGAGGCAGGTCAGGTGGTCTGGTATTCCCATCTCTTGCAGAATTTTCCACAGTTTATTGTGATCCACACAGTCAAAGGCTTTGGCATAGTCAATAAAGCAGAAATAGATGTTTTTCTTAGTTTTAGGAAATAGGGTACCTAGTCAGGGAGAGCTTGCACTACCTGGCTGAGGAAATCTGTTCACCTGGCCCTGGCCCATTGACCTGTTGTTCCCATTGTCAGACTTAATAGGCTCTTTAAAAAAGACCTGGCAGATCTTTATCTATAAACCATTAGCTAAAGCTACACCAAACCTATGAAAATCAGTCCCAGCCTACGTCAGATTTTAATTTTATGGGCCCAAGAGTCAATAATGAAGATTATCCTTCAATGTGACATGAGTGCAAAGGCTGCTCACTTCTTTGACCATCTGGATTATTTCAAAGTATTTACTCTCTTCTTGTCAATCCACAAACAATAGTGAAGGCAACTAAACCATTTTTAAGACATCAAGTTGTTGATTTGTCTAGAATGACTCAGCTGAGTTTTCTTCTGTTTGCTTTGTTGCTTGAATTAAATTTTTTTCACTCTTCCAAAGGGATTTGCTAACCTATTCTTTCATATTAGAGAAAACAGTACATATCTAACATCACACCTATTATATATATCTTTTGACTTGTACTAATTCCATCTTCCTTAGTAGAAGAAAAATTTGTCTCTTTCTACTATAGAAGGAAGCCTAGAATATTCTTGAATATAGGAGCTAGTGTTGTACAAGTCTCTTGTAGCTGAGTATTCATAATGCTGCATTCATGACAGTATTCTTTTCTATATAAATCCATAGAGAACAAACTTCCCAGTGCCGATCCAAGGAAGGGGTCCTGCTTGGGGTGACAGCCAACACTTTAGCTCAGTCAAATTATTTTAGGTTTATTATTGGCTTTGAAATATGCCTATTGCCCTCAATATAAATGACACATATTTAGATTTAAATATATTTCTACAGAATAGAAATTATTTTCATAGTATTCTCTAGGATTTTCTATTTTGTGATCATGTAGAAACTGGTAATACTAATTGCATTATCTTTAGAACTGGACCAAAGGCCCAATACTTCCTAAAGTTGCATGTTCAGTCTTATTTCCTAGCCCGCTGGCAGTTTGGTAGCGCCACACATTTAGTTCTGAGCAGCAAGCTACTGGTGTCAGAGGCATCTGTCACATGGTGACCTTTCAGAGCTCTATCTTCTCCTGTCTCTGCAAACAAGGAAACTGTGCTAAGAGGCTAGACGCAGAGAATAAGAACAGTCTGGTTTTCTGAGTCATTGCATGAAAGAGGAGTTAACTTGCAAAGTTGCCTAAGTCCATAAAGAATTTCCGTGTAAGTGGACCCCTTATAATATTAAGCACCGATAGTGTGGGGTTGTTAGTAAACTAAAACCTAGCTTATCCTTGACTCTCTGTGAGCACTTCGTAATATATGAAGACTGTTTGCAGATTTTATTTCAGTTGCTGTCTGAGAGCTACTGCGAAGATAAAGAACTTGACCCTCAGGGAAGGCCTTTTGGCTCTGGTCACACTCCTAGTAAACGGCAGCGACAGGTGTTACGTGTACAGCTCCCGTCACAAGGTTTACAGCTCACTATACGACACCCATTGTCTTTCTCTCAAAATGAAATCCCTTTTGTTCACGTACAAAAACTGACCTTGAACCGTCATCTAGTCTAATTATTTCTTCCTAACTGGGGTGGCATATTTGAGTCACTCTAATCAGGAAAGAGTCTCTTCTGTGTATAAATATATCTTTTAGTATTCAGCATTGTGTGTACAAACAATCCTGTTATTCAGTAGATATTACTGCAGGGAATTATACTTTGTCTTAAGGACATAAAGCATATGAAATTATTATGGGAATCGCAGCATATTTTAAAATGAATTGTTTGTGTGGAAGAAGTGACATTGAGAGATCTACAAGAGAACATTTTTCAGAAAGCCTGTTTCACATTGTTTTTTGCTGCTGTTTGAAGTGTTTCTCAAATTTCATTGCTGACAGTAAAAATACCTACCTGGTAAGGAGTAATATTGTAATCAGGTTCTCTGTCTAGAATTTGTTGAATGGACCGAAAGTGAATATAAATGAAAGTCAATATAAAGTTGAAAATCTTTGCCTTTTAAAAAGACTGTATTGTTCATAGGCCTGCAGGGTTTAGCCTATTGTGATTTTGTTAAATATGCTTGATTTCTGAGCCTCATTTTTACCCTGGCTACTGTAAATCTCTCTGTGTAATTACTTATGCTATTTTAACCTGCTGACTAGAATAAAGTGGCATGTTGGGAAGACATTTGAAAACTGTTCAGAAGCAGAAACTAGAGTATTTTAGTAGATACTTTAAAGTATTTAGTAGAGTAGTAGAATATTTAGTAGATACAGAAACTAGTAGATCCTTGGATTACTGTTACATTAAATTTAAATATTTTTTTTCCTATTGCTTCAAATTAGCATCAAACATCCTATGTCTTACTAGAAATTAGGAGGAGAAAAAATTATAGAAGAGATTAATTATTTTGCATGGCAAAAGAAAGTCAAAGACAAATCTTGTCAAATAGATCATAAATGTATTCTCTTCTTAATAAAATATAATTGAAAACACACACTTGTTTGGGTAGAATAGAGATCTATAGAAAACAGTTATAAATAAAGACTTATTCTTTTGAAATTATTGCTGAACATGATGCAAAATTTGAAATCACAAATGTTAAGAAATATCCTGCTTATCTCACAAATACAGCAATAGAGAATGAACAAAGGTAAAGGTTTCTAAATTCTCACCTCAAGCAGACTGTGCCGGAAGAGACAGCTCTGTGATACATTTGTGATTTTATGTTATAAAAGACTAAAAATTTATTTTGATACTTGGAAAGTGTTCATATGTAAATTTTTCATGAATATCTTTTGTGTGGGACTCCCAAGAATAAATCATTTTTGAAAATCTTCCATCTACAAATATACACACGCACACGCCCCTGTGAATTCCCTCACCACCTGGACTGTATTTAGTTTTGGCACTTATACCTTTCTGCTTATATCTATATATCCAAATCCTTTTCTCAAAAACAGGAAATAGCAACTTGCAGTTGAAGTAATCTTTTCTGCATAAAAATTGCCTGCTGCCTCTGTATTAAGGCGTTGCTTAGCAAGGCAGTAAAAGCATTTCTGGACTTAGTAAACGTATCGATTCAGAGTTTTCCTGGCAAGGTATCTATGTCATGCTCAGATTGGTTGTTTACAGTGGGCTTGACTTGCATCCTTCAGGTTTTAGTTACCTGGGATTACTCCAACCACTGCCAATTGCCATTTGTTAATTTACTAATCCCACCTCTTTGAATCTTCCTTTCCAAGAAAAAGATGCAGTGCCATGCAGTTTTGTCACAAATCTTTCTAAATTCTTTGTTGTTGACAGACTCCAGGCTAACACAGCCTAAATAAATATGGAGTATAGTTCCAACACTGTGATATGCTGTATTAGTGAATAATATGCACTATACATATTCTGTCATTAAGTTTTTACCACTCTGTTCCTTGGTGAGATTATTTGTTTTTGTATTCTTGTTGTTTATCAGTGAATGTCATCCAGTGCCTTTATTTTGGGGATCATAAGGAATAAAGTTCATTTGTATTTATTTGTTTATATATTGAGGTATATTTGATTTACAATGTTGTGTTAGTTCAGGTGTACAGCAAAGTGATTCAGCTATATGTACTTATGTATTTTGTTCAGATTCTTTTTCCTTTTGGTTATTACAAAATATTGAGTATAGTTTCCTGTTCTATAAAATTGTATCTATTCAATTATTTATTACTCTGCCATAAAAAAGAATGAAATAGAGTCACTGACAGAACATGGATGGACTTAGAGGTTATCATCGTAACTAAAAAAGCCAGACGTAGAAATACAAATATCATATGATATCACTTATATGTGAAATCTAAAAAATATATATATACAAATGAGCTTATGTACAAAACCAAAATAGGCCTGTGACATGCATGCTAAGTCATTTTAGTTGAATCTGACTCTTTGCAACTGTATGGACTGTAGCCGGCTAATCTCCTCTGTCTGTGGGATTCTCCAGGCAAGAATACTGGAGTGGGTTGTGATACCCTTCTCTAGCGGATCTTCCCAGTCCAGGGATGCAGTTGTGTCTCTTATGTCTCCTGCACTGGCAGGTGTATTAGGGTTGCTCAGTCGTGTCCAACTCTTTGCGACTCTATGGTCACCAGGCTCCTCCGTCCATGGGATTTTCTAAGCAAGAGTACTGGAGTGGGTTGCCATATCCTTCTCCAGGGAATCTTCCCAACCCAGGGATCGAACCCAGGTCTCCCGCATTGTAGACAGACACTTTACCATCTGAGCCACCAGGGAAGCTCATATACAAATGAGCTTATATACAAAACGAAATAGGCCTGTGACATGCATGCTAAGTCATTTTAGTTGAATCTGACTCTGTGACTATATGGACTGTAGCCCGCTAATCTCTTCTGTCTGTGGGATTCTCCAGGCAACAATACTGGAGTGGGATGTGATACCCTTCTCTAGCAGATCTTCCCAACCCAGGGATGCAATTGTGTCTCTTATGTCTCCTGCACTGGCAGGTGGGTTCTTTACCACTAGTGCCACCTGAGAAGCCCAGAAATAGGCCTTATTGTCATTCAGTTGCTAAGTCATGTGCGACTATTTGCTATCCCATGGACTGCAGTACACCAGGCTTCCCTGTTCATCACCATCTACTGGAATTTGCTCAAACTCTAGTCCATTGAGTTGGTGGTGACATCCATCAACTCATCCTCTGTTGCCCCCTTCTTCTGTCATCAATCTATCCCAGTATCAGGATCTTTTCCAATGAATTGGCTCTTTGCATCAGGTGGGCAAAGTATTAGAGATTCAGTTCAGCATCAGTCCTTCCAATGAATATTCAGGATTGATTTTTCTTTAGTATTAACTAGTTTGATCTCCTTGCTGTTTACTGGGCTCTCAAGAGTCTTCTCTAGCACTGCAGTTGGAGTTCAACATTCTTTATGGTCCAACTCTCACATCTGTACAGGACAACAAATAGACATTTGACTATATAGGTCTTTTTTTGGCAAAGTGAAGTCTCTATTTTTTAATATGCTGTCTAGGTTTTCTTTTCTTAACTTTTTCATAATTTTCTTCCAAGGAGTAAGTGTCTTTTAATTTTATGACCACAGTCACCATCTGCAGTGATTTTGGAGCCCCCCAAAATAAAATCTGGCAGTGTTTCCATTTTTCCCCATCTATTTGCCATGAAGTGATGGGACTGGATACCATGATCTTAGTGTTCTGAGTGCTGAGTTTTAAGTCAGCTTTTTCACTCTACTCTTTCACCTCATTGGGAGGCTCTAGAGTTCCTCTTCACTTTCTATCATTAGAGTGGTATCATCTGCATATCTGAGGTTTTTTATTTCTCCCAGCAATCTTGATATCAGCTAGGGTTTCATCCAGCCCAGAGTTTCACATGAGGTGCTCCATGTAAATTAAATAAGCAGAGTGACAATATATATCCTTGATGTTCTCTTTCCCAATTTTGAATCAGTCCATTGTTCTGTTGCTTCTTGACCTGCATGCGTGTTTGTCAGGAGGCAGGTGAGGTAGTCTGGTATTCCCATCTCTTGAAGAATTTCCCACAATTTGTTGTGATCCACACAGTCAAAGGTTTTAGCATAGTTAATGAAACAGAAGCAGATGTTTTTCTGGAATTCCCTTGCTTTTTCTATTTCCAGACAAGAATACTGGAGTGGGTTGCCATTTCCTTCTCCAGGGGTTCTTCCCAACCCAGGAATCCAACCTGGGTCTCCTGCATTGCAGGCAGATACTTTACCATCTGAGCCACCAGGAAAGCCCTTATGATCCAACAGATGTTGGCAATTTGAACTCTGGTTCTTCTGCTTTTTCTAAATCTGGTTTGTACATCTGGAAGTTCTCGTTTCAGTTACTGTTGAAGACTCACTTGAAGGATTTTGAGCATTACCTTGCTAGCATGTGAAATGAATGTAGTTATATGGCAGTTTGAACATTCTTTGGCATTGCCCTTCTTTCGGATTGGAATAAAAACTCACCTTTTCCAGTCTTGTGGACACTGCTGAAGTTCACTATCATATGGACTCTCTAAATGATTTTAGCAGTCCATTGGAGTCTTAATATTGTAAGGCTTTTATCATGGAGGGACATTTAATACAAATGTCAATATATATGGCATATATAACTAGAGACTACTAGAATTAGTACCTGTGTGCCACTGCCTGCCTCACAGAGTAGAACTGTTTTATGTGAGTACCTGTGTGCCCCTCCTGATTTCATCACTCTCACCCTTTCCCCAGTGTTTCATACTTCTGAATTTTGTCTTCAATATTATCTTCTTAATGATGCCTTAATATTAACTTCTTAAATGATGTTTTTCTACACTTGGATGGATCCTTAGCAATCTATGATTAACTTTTTATTCTTGTAACTTTCTATATGAATTCTTTGTATTCTTCTCCAACTTGCTTTCCTCCTTCATCATTATGTTTCTGACATTCATCCATGTTGAGTCTTATAGCAACAGTTGTGTTATTTATTTTAACTGCACATCGACTCAACGGACATGAGTTTGAGAAAGCCCTGGGAGCTGGTGATGGAGAGGGAAGCCTGGCATGCTGCAGTCCATGGGGTTGCAGAGTCGGACATGACTGAGCAACTGAACTGACATGAACTAAACTGATGATTCATTTTACTGATATTTGGAAATACCATTTGCTTCATTTTCTTATTAGTTGATATTGGATGGATTTAATTATTTTCTTGTAATGGAAAAAAGTGATGTTGTGAATGTACATGTGATTTGCCTTTTGGAAATTACCTTAGTGTGTAAACAAGAATCCTAGGTATGTACAATCTGAGTTTCACCTGACGATGCCAAAAAGACTTATTGCTCCATTTCTCCCCAATGTTTGAAACTGCCAAACATTTTCACTTCTGCTCATCTCGTGTACATAAAATGGTGTCTCTTTGTGGTTATAGTTTGCTTTCTCTGATTAGTTCTGAGTTTGAACATCTTTTTATGCTTATTACACATGTGGGGGCATCTTCTATGAAGTAATTGCTTATGATTTTGTGCATTTTCTATGGGGTTATTAGTCTTTTTCTTATTGATTCAAAAGATGCTAAATCTTTTTGATCATTCATGTCACAGATATTTCCTCTCAATTTGTGATTTACCTTTTACTGTCTTCATGGTAAAGAGTAAGATGATTTTTTTAGTAAAGAGTAGTAAAGAGAATTTTTTTAATGGTTTATGCTTTTTGTATCATGCTTAAGAAATTATTTCCTCCTTTTTTTCTGGTAAACATTCTTCTGAATACTTAAAAGTTTTGTTTTTCATGTTTTGGTCTTTAGTAGACCTGGAATCAATTCTCATGCGCAGTGTGAGATACGAATTTATTTTTCTTTCCTAAGTAGAAAACCGGTAGTCTAGGTACCATTTATTACTGATCATTATCCCAATGCCAACTTGGCCGTAAATCTAGTTTCATATATATTAGTCAAATTTGATACGTATTAGACTTTCTTCATGTGTACAGCTGTCAAGTTCTGCACAATTAGGACCCTGTCTTAATTCTTATAGCTTTATAAATAAGCTATGCTAGCTGTTCCTCCACAGTGCTTCTCTTCTTCAAAGAGCTTTGTCTCTGCTTGGCCCTTTGATGTTTCATATAATATTTAGAAGCAGCTTGCCAAAGTCCATAGAAACTCCTATTGGAATTTTGATTGGAATTCCAATGAATCTACAGATAAATCTAAAGAGAAAGGACCTCTGAGATTTTCTATCCAGGAGCAAGTATGTCTATCTATTTATTGATGTCTTCCCTAAAACTTTCAGTAAAACTTTATAATTTATGTCAATAATGATCTTTCACAGCTCTTGTAGACATGTTCCTAAGTATCTTATATTTTGTATGTTGTTATAAATGGAACCTCAAACTATCATTTATTTATTTAACTTNCAGCTCTTGTAGACATGTTCCTAAGTATCTTATATTTTGGATGTTGTTATAAATGGAACCTCAAACTATCATTTATTTAACTTTTCACTGTACCACTCAAGACCTCTACTTCAATTTTAAACAGAAATAGTGATAGTGATAGAATGTGCTATAGGCTAAATATCTGTTTCCCGCCTCAAATTCATGTGTTAAAGTCCTAAATGCCCAGTGAGATGGTATTAGGAGGCATTGGGAGGTTTTGGGGAAATGACTAGTTTGTGAATGCAGAGGCCTCATAAATGGGATTAATGGTTGTGAAAGAGGCCTGAGAGAAACCCCTTGCTCCTTCCACCATATGTGGATACAGCCAAAAGTCTGTGATCTGCTGACCATGCCAGCAGCTTGATTTTGGACTTCCAGCTCTAAAACTAAAAAAAGAACATTTCTTTCTCCTTCTTCTTTTTTTTAATATAAGCCAACCAGTCTCTGGCATTCTGTTATAGCAACCTGAACAGACTAAGACAGAATGGTTAGATAGGATCTTATTATTGACCCAACATGGAGGGAGATCCTTACAAATAAATGGAATAATAGTTATTTCAACAAAATTAGCTGAAATAAAAACACTCCTGGAAAATACATTTTCTGCTGATTTTTCATTCTACCTAAAATTTCAGCCTTTGTGAAACATTGTTTAGTTATGATTAAATTTAGAGAATATGTAAGTGTTTAAGCATCTTAATAGTAATCAGCACCTTAGCAAAGATTAGATTATATCAGATAGTAAAAGAATGAGGGTTAAATTTGACTAGGGGGAAAAAAGAAAAAAATATTCTCCATCCTCAGTCATCTGGGGCAAAACATCCGGTTGCCAATTTCCCTCATCCTATTTTTGGGATGACTCAGGATGGAGAATTTTTTTGTTCTACAGATCTGGCATATGTAACTAATAGATCTTTGCAAGAAGCACATTTTCTAAGCTGCCAAGCCACGTGCATTGCACAATCTGTCTTTTGAGGGGGCTTTCTTTGAGCAGTGGAAACAGATGTCTGCCTGAACTTTGCTTTGAAGGATGTGTAACCAAAACCTCTAGAATTACCAGGGAAAAATATAGGGTAAAGTAATGTACACATCTAAGTATAAGGGCTGGTAGTAGCAGCCTGGCATGAATATAGATAGACAGGGAGATAGATATTGATATTAGCATACTGTTTTATACTTTATGGACTTCCCTGGTACCTCAACTGGTAAAGAATCCACCTACAATGCAGGAGACACCAGTTTGATTCCTGGATCAGGAAGATCTGCTGGAGAAGGAGGGATAGACTACCCACTCCAGTATACTTCAGCCTTTCTGGTGGCTCAGATGGCAAAGAATCCACCTGCAACGTGGGAGACCTGGGACCGAGCAGTGGCATGGGAAGATCCTCTGAAGAAGGGAATGGCTACCACTCCAGTATTCTGATCTCAAGAATTTCATTTACAGAGAAGCCTGATAGGCTACACTCCATGGGGTCACAAAGAGCCAGATACGACTGAGCAACTTTCACTAAAATGTATCTATGATTTATTGAATTGAATGGAATGTTTATACATGTGTGTTTGCATATGTCTAACACATCAATACATCTAGATTGTGTTTTGCATATATGTGCACCACTTGTGGGTTTTATATAAATATGAGCATCATTGATATCAATAGTAGTTAGTTATCATAGCTTCCTTTATCAGGTAAAATATATGAGTAAAGATAAGATAGGGAATGCATTGAGGTCAAGATGAGTGGTAGTTAGGGCACCTGAAGCACCCATACTTTAGCCCCATATTAGAATTTATTAACAAATACATTACAGTTAAATTTGCAAATTATTTTCTGTAATACCCAATCTAATGTTCCCTTTGAGGGACAAAAGACTCTTTAAATGAGAAAAAATGACCGACTGGGAAATATCAAGAAGAAGTAGGAGGCACTTACTTCACATCAGTTCTTTAACATGAAAAGGGCATGGTTTTATAATGCAATGAGCCTAAACAATGAATTTCTAAGATGATTTCTAAGACAACAGGGGTCAGAAGAGTTCTCAGAGCTTCGTGTCACCTAGGACATATATCTGGATGTAGAAATAATTTCAACCTTCTTGCCATATCACCACAAAGAAAAATGAGAAGAGAGGCCAGGTTACCCCAGAAATCAACTCTAGACTGCCAGAGGTTTACAACTTCATTCTGCCCCAGTGACTTTTGGAGATGAGAAGAGGATGGAGGGAGTGAGAGAGAAAATTCTTTTCTGATATTTTTATTTTTTGCAATAAAGATAATAAATTGCATTGCAGACCTTTTCAAGTGAATACAAATATGTTTCAGGAAGAGTTCTGCCACTGAATAACTATATATTATCAACAGCTCATTTCACAATGCATTCGTCCTCACCATGGATCATATTCATAGACCAAGGTTCTCCATGAATCTCAGGTACATAAAACAACAGTAGAGAAAGTGCATTACTAGTCCTGACCTGAGAACATAACAGAAGAGGTAGGTTTGCTCAACTCTATACCATCTTTTTTTTAATCCTTCTGGCACCAGGCCTTACCTCAGAATGTGATGTAAAATAGTGAGAGAAACAATAAAATAAAATAATGAGAGAAAATTGATATTATTGATATAATTTTCACTGTGTCAAGTATATTCACATCATGTACATATACATCACTAATTTGATGTTTTCAACCACCCTTAAAGGTAGATAGTAGTTATTTCATAGACCAGAATGATTTAGTCCTCCCCAGATTGCAATATGGTATTATGGTGATTGGCAGGACAGAGATATACACCAAGTCTTCTGAATGCAAGATGAGTGCTCTTTCCAATGGGGGTTAATTATTTGGTTGGTTACACAATTAAAACTTTGGATCAAACGTAGAAAAAGCAGTTCTGCTTTCAGTTCCTTGTTATGAATAACTAATGATAAATTCGAAAGGCAAGTTTGCAAATTATTTTCCTGTAATATCCAATTCATCCTGAAGAGATAGCTGAATGGTAGTTTACGTATTTGAGCAAGTCCTGCAAGCATAGTGAATATTATTCTGATTCTAGCAGGTCATTCACTTTCATGCATTGGAGAAGGAAATGGCAACCCACTCCAGTGTTCTTGCCTGGAGAATCCCAGGGACAGGGGAGCCTGGTGGGCTGCCATCTATGGGGTCACATAGAGTCGGACACGACTGAAGTGACTTAGCAGCAGCAGCAGGTCATAAACAGTTGAAGTATTAACAAATAATAAAGTGCAGTGTTGAGAATAAAAATTCCATTTCTGTCTTTCTGGAAGAATGCTTGCTGAAGTGGAAACGATCTATCTATGCTGCTGGATTCTTTGAAATAAACTGGGAAATTTTGCAGTCAAAGGCATTTTCCTGTCAGTGTCCCATATAGTCTATTGATGAATGGATTTCTAATCACCATCATTGTTCCAGTTGGGCAGAGATCCATGGTTCTAGAAAATTCCATAAAGCCAACTTTTGTTGTGTTACACTTAGCATCAAACATAGCCAGTGACCCAGAAAGGGATTGAGAGTATGCTGAAGTCATAATATGGCTGTTTCTAAGCTTCTGTTGAATAGGATTCACTGATTACCCTTTAGTAAAATTCTCTATCTCTTGTATGGAGACAATGGCTTTGCTAGTAACAGAGCTAAACAAGGATGAGTTTAGAAGAATTGATGCCTTTGAACTGTGGTGCTGGAGAAGAATCCTGAGAGTCCCTTGGACAGCAAGAAGATCAAACCAATCAATCTTAAGGGAAATCAACCTTGAACACTCATGGGAAGGGCAGATGTTGAAGCTGAAGCTCCAGTATTTTGATCAGTTGATGTGAACAGCCAACTGATTGGAAAAGTCCCTGATTCTGGGAAAGACTGAGGGCAGAAGGAGAAGAGGGTATCAGAGGATGAGATGGCTGCATGGCATCACTGATACAATGGACATGAACTTGGGCAAATTTAAGGAGATGATGAGGGACAGGGAGGCCTGGTATGTTGCAGTTAATACTGCAAAGAATCAGACATGACTCGGTGACTGAACAACAACAATGACATTCATACTGGAACAATTCTGGTGGATTATTGCTCTGGTGGAATAATTCTGATGCTACTAGAGAGAATTTTCACAATGATTGTGGTATTTGCCATATAAATTTATTGATAATGTTAATAAAAATTGGCAACTTCATTAGGTCTCCCTGCTTCCCTCCCTTCCTTCATTCTATGTTTTTCTATATTTCAGCAGCTGTTTACTGAGCACCAACAATGGAGCAGTCAGGCTACATGCCAGGCTGGATGAAGCACAAGCTGGAATCAAGATTGTGGGAGAAATATCAATAACCTCAGATACACAGATGACACCACCCTTATAGCAGAAAGTAAAGGGGAACTAAAGAGCCTCTTGATGAAAGGGGATAGTGAAAATGCTGACTTAAAACTCAACACTCAAAAAACTAAGATCATGGCATCTGGTCCCATCACTTCATGGCAAATAGATGGGGAAAGAATGGATATAGTGAAAGATTTTTATTTTCATGGGCTCTAAATCTGTGCAGTTGGTGACTGCAGCCATGAAATTAAAAGAAGCTTGCTCCTTGGAAGAAAAGCTATGACCAACATAGACAGCATATTAAAAAGCAGAGACATTATTTTGCCAAAAAAAAAAAAAAACTATGGCTTTTCCATTAGTTATGTATGGATGTGAGAACTGGACTACAAAGAAAACAGTGCTGAAGTATTGATGCCTTTGAATTGTGGTGTTGGAGAAGACTCTTGAGAGTCCCTTTGACTGCAAGGAGATCCAACCAGTCAGTCCTAAAGGAAATCATGAATATTCATTGGAAGGACTGATGCTGAAGCTGAAACTCCAATACTTTGGCCACCTGATGCAAAGAGCTGACTCATTGGAAAAAACCCTGATGCTGGCAAAGATTGAAGGCATGAGGAGAAGGGGATGACATAGGATGAGATGGTTGGATGGGATCACCAACTCAATGGACATGAGTTTGAGCAAGCTCCAGGGGAGCTTGATGGACAGGAAAACCTGGCATGCTGCAGTCCATGGAGCTGCAAAGAGTTGGACACGACTGAGTAACTGAATTGAAATGTAGCAGTCAATCTTGTAGATGCTAAGGGTATAAATACCATTGCTGCTGCTGCTGCTACATTGCTTCAGTTGTGCCAACTCTGTGCAACCCCATAGACAGCAGCCCACCAGGCTCCCCCATCCATGGGATTCTCCAGACAAGAACACTGGAGTGGGCTGCCATTTCCTTCTCCGAGGCATGAAAATGAAAATTGAAAGCAAAGTCGCTCAGTCGTGTCCAACTCAGCGTCTGCATGGATTGCAGCCTACCAGGCTCCTCCGTCCATGGGATTTTCCAGGCAAGAGTACTGGAGTGGAGTGCATTTGCCTCCTCCAAAATATCATTGAACCAAACATAAAGTTAGTACCCTCATGGCATTTCCAATTCACATGGAGCAAAAAGGACACTAACAAAATAAACACATATTTACTATGTTAATAGATAAGTGTGTTGAAGACTCAAGCCAAGGAAGATGTAAAAAGTCATGGATAGGATAGTATTTTAGATCTGTCAGCAGAGAAATTCCCATTGCTTAGCCGATACTGTATGAGCAGAAATTGAATGAATTAAGGGAGACACATGAAGGTATCTGGGAAACAAACTTTCTAAGATCAGAAAGCATCAGTGCAAAGGCTCTATGAGTTTCTTTGTGTATTTGTTTTTTTAAGTGTGGTTGGGATTGAGAGGGGAATTGTAGAAAGTGAGATTAAGAAAGGCAGCTCAGGGTTGTGTTGTTTATAAAAGGACTGTGGGTTTCCCTGTTTAAGATGGAAAAGGATCAGTATGTTTGGGAGAGTAGGCTCCTGAGATGATTCATTTAAAAGGATGACTCTGACTGTGGTGTGGGGACTAGAATGCAGAAAGCCAAGGAAAAAATCAGAAGGACCAGACTGATGGGTGAATTTAACTTTTCTAGTGCCTGCATTCTGTCACTACAGTCCTATTCAACTCTATGACACTATGTCCTGTAGCCATCAGGCTTCTCTGTTCATGGGATTCTCCAGGCAAGAATACTGGAGTGGGTTGCCGTGACTTCCTCCAGAGGATCTTTCTGACCTAGGGTCAAACCTGCATGTGCTACACTGCAGGTGGATAAAGGGGAATTTGCAACACTTGCCTGATGGTCCTTTGATTAAACTAGGTTAAAACTGATTCTTTTTTAATCCCAATAATTTAAGGGGAAATTATGATTGAATGTTAAATGTGCACAATTTCTTCTATAGGGAAGGTAGTAAAATGACCTTGACTGTGGCTGTCCTTGAAGGACCTTGCCTGTGGCCTAAAGACAAATTTCTGTCATTTCAGTGTTGGAATATTTGGGTTAGCCAAGAATTCTATCTTCAGTGGAGTATTTCCTATGTATTCAAGGAAAAGTGAAACTTTTGACTGCTCTCTGTCTTTTGGTCTCCTGTAATTTACCTTCTTGTTGCTCAGTCCCTCACTTGTATCCAACATTTGCAATCCCATGGACTGATACTCCAGGCTTCCCTGTCCTTCACCATCTCCTGGAGTTTGCTCATATTTGTCCATCAAGTCGGTGATCCCATCCAACTATCTCATCTCTGTCATTCCCTTCTCCTCCAGTTGGAGGAGTTGGTGGTGGACAGGGAGGCCTGGAGCGCTGCGGTTCATGGGGTCGCAAAGAGTCAGACACAACTGAGTGACTGAAATGAACTGAACTTAACTAGGTTTGTCATTGCTTTCTTTCCCAAGGAGCAAGTATCTTTTAATGTCATGGCTCTAGTCACCGTCCACAGTGACTTTTATGTAAAATGCCGATCTAGTTTCACTTAAAAAAGAAAGAAAAATAAATTAAGATCCACCTTAAAAGAGTGTAATAGCTAAATACCTAATAGGACCTAAACAGACTTTAATAAAATTATTAATATGAAAATATTAAGTGGAAATGTTAGATAAACAACATTATGGTGATCATATCTCAATTGTAGAATATATGTTTGCCCCTATAGGAAAAGAGAGTGAAAGTTATACTAAATTGTTAACAATATTCTTCCATGGTTATTGAGATTAAAAGTATATTTTTTCTTGATTATTTTTTCTCCAATACTCCAGTTCAGTTCAGTTCAGTTCAGTTGCTCAGTCGTATTCGACTCTTTGTGACCCCGTGGACTGCATCATGCCAGGCCTCCCTGTCCATCATCAAACAGAGTTTACTCAAACTCATGTCCATGAGTCGGTGATGCCATCCAACCATCTCATCCTCTGTTGGCCCCTTCTCCTGCCTTCAAGCATTCCCAGCATCAGGATATTTTCCAATGAGTCACTTCATCGCATCAGGTGGCCAAAGTAATGGAGGTTCAGCTTCAGCATTGGTCCTTCCAAGGAAAATTCAGGACTGATTTCCTTTAGGATTGACTGGTTGAATCTCCTTGCTGGCCAAGGGACTTTCAAGAGTCTTCTCCAAGGCCACAGTTCAAAAGCATCAATTCTTCAGCACTCATCTTTCTTTATTGTCCAACTCTCACATCCATACATGACCAATGGAAAAACCATAGCCTTGACTAGACGGACATTTGTTGTCAGTCTCTGCTTTTTAATATGCTGTCTAGGTTGGTCATAACTTTCCTTCCAAGAAGTAAGCGTCTTTTAATTTCATGGCTGCAATCACCATCTGCAGTGACTTTGGAGCCCCCAAAAATAAAGTCAGCCACTATTTCCACTGTTTCCCCATCTATTTGCCATGAAGTGATGGGACTGGATGCCATGACCTTAGTTTTCTGAATGTTGAACTTATAGCCAAATTTTCACTCTCCTCTTTCACTTTCATCAAGAGGCTCTTTAGTTCTTCTTCACTTTCTGCCATAAGGGTGGTGTCATCTGCATATCTGAGGTTATTGATATTTCTCCTGGCAATCTTGATTCCAGCTTGTGTTTCATCCAGCCCAGCATTTTGCATGATGTACTCTGCATATAAGTTAAATAAGCAGGGTGACAATATACAGCCTAAAGTAGTCTTTTCCCTATTTGGTACCAGTCTGTTGTTCCATGTCCAGTTCTGACTGTTGCTTCCTGACCTGCATATAGGTTTTTCAAGAGGCAGGTCTGGTGGTTTAGTATGCCCATCTCTTTCAGAATTTTCCACAGTTTATTGTGATCCACAGTGTCAAAGGTTTTGGCATAGTCAATAAAGCAGAAGTACATGTTTTCTGGAACTCTCTTAGATTTTTGATGATCCAGCGGATGTTGGCAATTTGATCTCTGGTTCCTCTCCCTTTTCTAAAACCACCTTGAACATCTGGAAGTTCACGGTTCACATATTGCTGAAGCCTGGCTTGGAGAATTTTGAGCATTACTTTACTAGTGTGTGAGATGAGTGCAATTGTACAGTAGTTTGAGCTTTCTTTGACATTGCCTTTCTTTGGGATTGGAGTGAAAACTGACCTTTTTCAGTTCTGTGGACACTGCTGAGTTTTCCAAATTTGCTGGCATATTGAGTGTAGCACTTTCACAGAATTGTCTTTCAGGGTTTGAAATAGCCCAACTGGATTCTGTCACCTCCACTAGCTTTGTTCATAGTCATGCTTCCTAAGGCCGAGTTGACTTCACATTGCAGGATGTCTGGCTCTAGGTGAGTGATCACACATCGTGATTATCTTAGTCATGAAGAGTTTTTATACAGTTCTTCCGTGTATTCTTGCCACCTCTTAATATCTTCTGCTTCTGTTAGTTCCCTGCCATTTCTGTCCTTTATTGAGCCCATCTTTGCATGAAATGTTCCCTTGGTATCTCTAATTTTCTTGATGAAATCTCTAGTCTTTCCCATTCTGTTGTTTTCCTCTATTCTTTGCATTGATCTCTGAGGAAGGCTTTCTTATCTCTCCTTGCTATTCTTTGGAACTCTGCATTCAGATGCTTGTATCTTTCTTTTTCTCCTTTGCCTTTCAATTCTCTTCTTTTCTCAGCTATTTGTAAGACCTCCTCAGACAGCCATTTTGCTTTTTTGCATTTCTTTTTCTTGGGGATGGTCTTGATTCCTGTCTCCTGGCAGTGATTTTGGAGTCCCCCAAAATAAAGTCTCTCACTGTTTCCATTGCTTCCCCATCAATTTGCCATGAAGTGATGAGACCAGATGCCATGATCTCAGTTTTCTGAATGTTGAATTTTAAGCCAACTTTTTCACTCCCTTCTTTCACTTTCATCAAGACGCTCTTTAGTTCTTCTTTACTTTCTGCCATAAGGGTGGTGTCATCTGCATATCTGAAGTTATTGATATTTTTTCCAGCAATCTTGATTCCAGCTTGTGCTTCATCCAGCCCAGCATTTCTTATGGTGTACTCTGCATATATTTTTTCTCCAGTACTCCAGTACAAACATGTATTACTTTTATGATGATGAAATATACTATTATTTAGAAGTTCATTTAGAATTCCTCCTTGAGTAGCTAGACACAATGTCTCTTTTGCTAGTGTTAAGAATATGAGCTCTATTCTAGTGGCTAAGGAAGAAGAGATCATTGAAAGCAGTGGCTTCTGCTGTAGTGCAGGATACTAGAGAAAATAGCTCGGAAGCATGTATGAAAAATACATGCCTGATTGTTGCCTCCTGTTCAGTTCCAGACAGAAAACCCACACTTTTCATGAAGTTTTCTAAAGACATTTAATATGATAAAAAATTTCTAGAATAAATTGAAATCAGCATTATTAAAATGTTTATATTCTGAGCCTCATAGGCCTGAAGATTGAATTATTTACTGGTTTGTTATAGCACTTCCTTCTCACTTTAGAAGTGTATATTTAACTATGACCTGGACATTCTTTCTGAAAGTGAAGATTCCACTATTGGTCCTTTTCATCTTTTATATGGTGTTTCTGGTTCTTTTATCTTGTATAAGGAAAGTGTTTATATACTCCTTCTCACACTGAGTTACTACTTTCCATTATTAAAAAAGAGGAGTGGAGGATGCACATAATATTGATATTATTGAGTCATTTGTTACAAAAATTGATGGTTGCAGGTTCAGTCACTCTAGTGGAAGGCAAAAGGTAAAAGTGAAAATCATATATTCAATACAGTCATGTGAAAAGAATGGGCCACTTCTTACAAGTGGTCAAGGATATATGCAAATAGCAGATGAACCAATTTTACTATTTTATGAATGAATATCTTTTTGGCCCCTATTATCACAGCCCTGCTGATATCATATCTAAACTTATCCTGTCACCTCTGTTTTGTTTGTCCTGTCTATATAATGTAAAATAAAATTTGTAATAAGATTCATATTGAAAATATATTTCCTTTAGTGTCAAATGTTGTATTCTTATATTATTTTAAAATTGGCTTTATAACTTCTAATTTAATTATTACAAGTGAAACACATATTAAATATAGAAAATAGAAATAAGAGAAAAAAAATCACCTTTAACCCCATTACTCTGGGAAGCTCATTTTTAATGTTTAAAGATGTGTATAAAGGAGAAATACATCAGGAAACATAGTTGAAGTTAAGGCTAATCCTTGATGAAGATGCATAGCTATTTAACAGTTTTGGAGATTGCTTTTTATTAAAGCTCACTGGGCCACATTTTTACCAAAGAAAAGCTCTGTATTTATGGAACAGATGAACTCTTCCTGCTGCTGGAGCTGGGGCTACTCCAGAACCCCTTAGCACCACTAAGAGGCTGGTTAGTGGGGCTCTGGCCCTCGTCCAATGCTCTACCAGAGGTTGTGCTGCTGGATGAAAGGTGCATACGTTTTTTTTTTTTTTTTTTTAAATAAATTGACATCTAAGAATGTTGGATCGCTTTATATGCCTGCCAGGAGAGTATTTTTTCCTTGGCTCCTTAATTCTGTGTTTACTGATTTTTCAAAATGTCTAGTAGCTAGAAATGACATTTCTTTCTTTTAATTAGCAATGCTTTTATTATCCCTGAAGATAAAAATTGTAATATGTTTGTTGACAATTTTCTACTCTTGTGAATTGTCTGTAAATGCCCTTTATACATGATATCTATTTTAGTATTTCTTTATTATAAATGTTAATAGCTCCTTAAACAATTAGGAATGTTAATCCAACTGTTCATTTTAAATTCTTTATAGGTTTATTATTTGACTTGTGTTTATATTTTGCTTGCAGTGTTTTGAGGATTGGGTCAAAATTTTAACCAGTGGTTTTCTTTATTGCTTCTATTTTTGATCTCTTCTTTAGAAGATTTTCATCAGCTCCAATATTGTTTGCATATTGCTTTCTTTTTTTAAATTTACAATTCTCATTCTTCTGGAACTTGGTTTGGATTGGGTTGTAAGGTAAGGAGCTAAATAGTTTTTACTCTGGTTCAGCACTTGCAGTTCTGTGTGCATATGTAGCGCAGTGAAGAAAAAAAAAAATCCTGTCTCATGGAGCTTCCATTCTTGTGATCAGAGACAATTTATAAGTAAATATTTCTTTTCAACAATCGTAAGTACCCATGAAAAATCAAACAGTAAGGCAGATGGACAGAGGGTACTATCTTATAAGAGATGGTTAAGGACATATTTGCACTTGCAGTGACTTAAAAATAAATATTGAAGTGTAATTGCTTTACAATATTGTGTTAGTTTCTGCTGTATAACAAAGTGAATCAGCTGTACGTACACAGATAGCCCCTCCCTCTTGGACCTCCATCCCATCCCTTCCATTCCACCCATCTAGGTCATTCCAGAGCGCTGAGATGAACTTTCTGTGCGACTTTCCACTAGCTGTCTCTTTTACATGTGGACAACATTAAACACATCAACATACAAATTATAGGGATCCCGGAAGAAGAAGAGAAAGAGAAAGGGTTTGTGGTGACTTTTGAGCAAAGAATAAGTAAGGGAGTTAGCCAAGGGATTTTTCTGGGTGAAGAGCATTCCTAGTAGAGCAATAATCAGTGGGAAGGACTGAGGCAGAAGTGTGCTTAGCTGGAACAGTGAGTGGTAGGAAAGGGCCAGGTCATGTAGTGCCATGAGAACATTTTGAAGCTGTGCATCTACTCGGAGTGATTTAGGAAGGCATTAGAAGGTTCTGAGCAGATAGTAATAGGTTCTAGATAGTTTTCTAAAGAATCATTTTGACTGTTGCAAATATATATACCTGGTTTATCTCTCATGCTGTATTAAGCCCTACTGCTCTGATGTCGACCTATATACCTCATAGTTTAACAGTCAGGGGTTTATGATATGTTATTTCCTCTAGTCTGACAACTTTCCCACCATTAGACTTTGAAAAATATTGTTTTGCTTGGTTTTGTGCATTTTCCCAGATAATATTTGGAAATACTTTTATATTAATGTAATTAATTGAATTAGATCTATAGATATATTTTTGAATCTATTAATACTGTTTATTGTTATGCAGGCTATGCTCATTTCCTGTCCTGATCTGGGTGTTAATTTGTCTTTTTTGAAAGAATTGTATTGTTTACATAATTTTTTCACGTGAAAATGAAAGTCACTTAGTCGTGTCCAGCTCTTTTCAACCCCATGGACTATACAGTCCATGGAATTCTCCAGGCTAGAATACTGGAATGGGTAGCATTTCCCTTCTCCAGGGGATCTTCCCAACCCAGGTATGGAACCCAGGTCTCCCGCATTGCAGGTGGATTCTTTACCAGCTGAGCCACAAGGGAAGCCCAAGAATACTGGAGTGGGTAGCCTATCCCTTCTCCAATGGATATTCCCAACCCAGGAATTGCACTGGGGCCTCCTGCATTGCAGGTAGACTCTTTACCAATTGAGCTATCAGAGAAGCCCTTAGTTTTTCAATACTTATTATTAAATTTAAGTTTAGAAAGTTTATATTTGTATTGTTTCTGTGGAATGTTATTTTTTGGTTATATTTTCTTACAAATTCTTTCCAGTTCTAAAAATACTGCTAAAATGAAAATACATGTGATCATATCTGATCACTTTTAAAATCTGGCTTGCATACTCTATGGCTTTTAATTAGATTCTCTTCTATTTTGGAAAAACTGTCTTTACAGAAAGAGTTTAAATTTTCATCTCCAATATTTATACTTCTTTTTTTATATTTGTATATTGAATCAACTGGAATGACAGAATGATATTGTTTTGGCAATAATGGATATACTTTTCTTTAATCTTTGTATGTAAAGCCCTTCAATACTGAGATATCAAGTGGGTTTAATCTCATGTGCTAACTTCAGTCAAATGGTAGTGACTGGTTTTCTGAAGTTCTGTTCTGAAAAAATTTGGGTTAAACACAAACAGTTCCATGTCCAATTAACATTTTGTGCCAAGGACTAAAAGCAGTTGTTACTAGTCTAGACTGTAGTATAATGCTGCTGCTAAGTCACTTCAGTCATGTCTGACTCTGTGCGACCACATAGATGGCCTCCTACCAGGCTCCTCTGTCCCTGGGATTCTCCAGGCAAGATCACTGGACTGGGTTGCCATTTCCTTCTCCAATGCATGAAAGTGAAAAGTGAAAGTGAAGTCACTCAGTTGTGTTCAACTCTTAGCGACCTCATGGACTGCAGCCTACCAGGCTCCTCCATCCACAGGATTTTCCAGGCAAGAGTACTGGAGTGGGATGCCATTGCCTTCTCCAAGACTTTAGTATAATACTAGATATTAATTTGTGATGATTTTCATCATGGAGTGCAATATATGTAGAAGTTGCAAACAAAATCAATTCTATCAGATTATACTTCACCCACACTTTCACACATGATCAAGCTCTCATGCTTGTTAATTTGTACTAGAAGTTGGGGGAGCATATGACACTAAAGAAGTAGACTTGTGTGAGAATCTTCCAGTTTTACCAGGGAGAACTAATACTTCAAAATCTAGTAAGCAGAGCAGATTTTTTAAAGTTCTTCCAAAGGAAATGAGAATTAAGATTATTCTCCATCTGTTTTTCAAACCCAACCATTCTGTCTTGCAGAATGTAATATTGTAAGGAAATAATTCATGCCAAATGGAAATTAAACCACATATATCTTCATTTTCAGTACCCACAGAACCTGAGGCTCAGCCCTTCAAAGGTAAGGTGGAGGATTTTAACGCAGCTCATAACATCACACATTCTTACAGTTAGAATGTCAGTACAAAGAAGGAGAGAAGTTTGAGACACATGTCCTGGCAGTTTGGGCTTCAAAATGCATATAGGGTTGTTAAGATTAGGGAAAGGGTGAGCCTCACCAGAAGTTGTTCTTCAGAAAAAATTATATTTTACCAGATTTCTGCTTGACTACAGTCCCACTCTATATTTACCAGAGTAAAAAGAGGCAATTTTTAAGAGATGAGTGAATTAAAATTTGACTTATCTCTTAGGCAGATGATTCACCTGGGTCTATAGAGGGAGTAAATTAATTTTACATTTTAAATTCTATCTCACACAACCAGTTGAATACATAAAATATATCATTTCCATTTAAATCAGGAAACATAACAAAAGTAATTATGAAAATTCTTAGTTCAAGCTGCATATTAGAATGCTTTTAAAATACTGATATTTGGATCCCAGCCCTAAAAAGTCTGACAGTTAATATGGTGTGAGATCTTTGATTTCATACCCCCTTGAGAAACCTCTTCAGTTCTAATTGGAGCAAAAGTTGGGAACTATTACACCATTGCTCCATGTCAAAAGATGTCCCTTTTGCTATCAAAGTCTTTATGTGTGCCAATATATCAAGAACATCACCAGATGGTCAATGCTGAAACCAGATTGTTTATATTTTTTGCAGCCAAAGACAGAGAATCTCTATACAGTCAGCAAAAACAACACTGGGAGCTGACTGTGGCTCAGATAAAGAACTCCTTATTTCCAAATTCAGACTTAAATTGAAGAAAGTAGGGAAAACCACTAGACCATTCAGGTGTGACCTAAATCAAATCCCTTATACAGCAGAAGTGTGAATAGATTCAAGGAATTAGATATGATAGACAGAGTGCCAGATTAACTATGGACAGAGAGAGGTTTGTGACATTGTACAGGAGACAGGGATCAAGACCATCCCCAAGAAAAAGAAATGAAAAAAAAAAATTCGCTGTCTGAGGGGGTCTTACAAATAACTGTGAAACAAGGAGAAGCCAAAAGCAAAGGAGAAAAGGAAAGATATAAGTATCTGAATGCAGAGTTCCAAAGAATAGCAGGGAGAGATAAGAAAGCCTTCCTCAATGATCAGTGTAAAGGAATAGAGGAAAACAATAGAATGGAAAAGACAAGAGATCTCTTCAAGAAAATTAGAGATACCAAGGGAACATTTCATGCAAAGATGGGCACAATAAAGGTCAGAAATTGTATGGACCTAACAGGAGCAGAAGATATTAAGAGGTGGCAAGAATACACAGAAGAACTGTACAAAAAAGATCTTCATGACCCAGAAAATCACGATGGTGTGATCACTCACCTAGAGCCAGACATCTTGAAATACAAATTCAAATGGGCCTTAGGAAGCATCACTATGAACAAAGGTAGTGGAGGTGATGGAATTCCAGTTGAGCTATCTCAAATTCTAAAAGATGATGCAGTGAAAGTGCTGCACTCAATATGCCAGCAAATTTGGAAAACTGGACTGGAAAAGGTCAGTTTTCATTCCAATCCCAAAGAAAGGGAATGTCAAAGAATTCTCAAAGTAATGCACAATTGCTCTCATCTCACATGCTAGCAAAGTAATGCTCAAAATTCTCCATGACAGACTTCAACAGTACTGAACTGTAAAATTCCAGATGTTCAAGCTGGATGTAGAAAAAGCAAGAGAGTTCCTAAAACACATCTACTTCTGCTTTATTGACTATGCCAAAGCCTTTGACTGTGTGGATCACAACAAACTGAAAAATCCTTCAAGAGATGGGAATACCAGACCACCTGATGTGCCTCTTGAGAAATCTGAATGCGGGTCAGGATGCAAGTTAGAACTGGACATGGAACAACAGACTTTTTCCAAATTGGGAAAGCAGTACATCAAGGCTGTATATTGTTACCCTGCTTATTTAATTATATGCAGTACATCATGAGAAACGCTGGGCTGGATGAAGCACAAGCTGGAATCAAGATTGCCGGGAGAAATATCAATAACCTCAGATATGCAGATGACACCACCCTTATGGCAGAAAGTGAAGAGGAACTAAAAAGCCTCTTGATGAAAGTGAAAGACGAGAGTGAAAAAGTTGGCTTAAAGCTCAATATTCAGAAAACTAAGATCATGGCATCTGGTCCCATCACATCAAGGCAAATAGAGGGGAAAAAGTGGAAATGGTGACAGCCTTTATTTTGGGGGACTCCAAAATCACTACAGATGGTGATGGCAGCCATGAAATTAAAAGATGCTTGCTCAGTGGAAGAAAAGTTATGACTAACCTAGACTACATATTAAAAAGCAGAGACATTACTTTGCCAGCAAAAGTCCATCTAGTCAAAGCTATGGTTTTTCCAGTAGTCATGTATGGATGTGAGAGTTGGACTATAAAGAGGGCTGAGCACCAGAGAAGTGATAGTTTTGAACTGTGATGTGGAATAGACTCTTGAGAGTCCCTTCGACTGCAAGGAGATCTATCCAGTCCATCCTAAAGGAAATCAGTACTGATTATTCATTGGAAGGACTGATGTTGAAGCTGAAACTTCAATACTTTGGCCACCTGATGTGAAGAACTGACTCATTTGATAAGACCCTGATGCTGGGAAAGATTGAAGGCAGGAGGAGAAGGGGACAGTAGAGGATGAGATGGTTGGAAGGCATCACCAACTTAATGGACATGAGTTTGAGTAAACCCCGGGAGTTGGTGATGGACAGGGAGTCCTGGCATACTCCAGTCCATGGGGTCACAAAAAGTCAGAGACAACTGAGCAACTGAACTGAATATTAATTATTTGTTTAGGTTTCATAAATGTACTAAAATGACCTCCAATTAAATCACCTGGAGAAACATTATAAAATTCCTTTCCAGAGTAATTGAACTTACAAGAGTAATAACAAAGGACTCCACAGCATCAACTCAGGTCACAGATGTGAAATCATGTAATGGTTTTTAAAATTTTACTTTTTCAAACTCATACTTTAAATTTTATAATTTTTAATAAGTACATTGTGAGAAAATTACACCAAAAGTGGATTATTTTTATTTGAGGAAACAGTGGAAATACTGTCAAATTTTATTTTGGAGGGTTCCAAAATCACTGCAGATGGTGATTGCAGCCATGAAATTAAAAGATGCTTACTCTTTGGAAGGAAAGTTATGACCAACCTAGACACCATATTAAAAACCAGAGACATCACTTTGCCAAAAAGGTCCATCTAGTCAAGGCTATGGCTTTTCCAGTGGTCATGTATGGATGTGAGAGTAGGACTGTGAAGAAAGGTGAGTGCTGAAGAATTGATGCTTTTGAACCTTATTGTTGGAGAAGACTTGAGAGTCCCTAGGACTTCAAGGAGATCCAACCAGTCCATCCTAAAGGAGATCAGTCTTGGGTGTTCATTGGAAGGGCTGATGCTCAAGCTGAAACTCCAATACTTTGGCCACATCATGTGAAGAATTGACTCATTGGAAAAGACCCTGATGCTGGGAGGTAATGGAGGCAGGAGGAGAAGGGGACAACAGAGGTTGAGATGGCTGGATGGCATCACTGACTCAATGGACATGAATTTGGGTGAACTCCAAGAGTTGGTGATGGACGGGGAGGCCTGGAGTGCTGCGATTCATAGGGTCACAAAGAGTCAGACACTACTGAAGGACTGAACTGAACTGAAGAAAATTATTAAAATTATAAATGATAATTACATAAATCCAATAATTTTAACTTATAATTTATAAATTATATTTATATAAGTTATAATTNCTGAACTGAAGAAAATTATTAAAATTATAAATGATAATTACATAAATCCAATAATTTTAACTTATAATTTATAAATTATATTTATATAAGTTATAATTATATAGTAGCAAAATATGAAACCTCAGTTATATCACAAATACTTACTGAGTTCCTTCTTTGTCATGCTCTTTTAGACAACAAACTCAAGATAAAAAGAAAAACACACCCACACATCTCTCTATGCTGGTGTCTACATTTAAGGGGAGGAGATGGATAATAACCAAATGACCAAAGGGAAGTAGTCTCACTTTAAAATCATAACCCTCTCTTAAGAGGCTTTTAGCTCTGAGCCACAGCCATGCTATGTTTGTCTTTACTATATATGCTCCCGTTCTCCTAAATCACTGATTTTCATTTTTTTCTCCTCTTTTCTCAGTATTCAACAGCCTTACCCTTTCCTTATTCCGATCCTCTTCTTTCCAAGCCATTGTGAATATTAAAACCATTGGAAAGTAATGTCCACATTTGCACCAACATGTCTGCATCTGTAGTCATGGTTGTATTGCCTTACTTCCTGTTCTGAGTGTCCATGATACACTCTGTTCCAAATTCACCTCTTTCTCCTTCTCAGTTTTATCACTCAGGCAAAAACAGTTTTTCCCTCTCCACTGCGTATTTCCCATCAAAGTGCAAAATATTTGTAATTTATCCAATCTCATAAAACAAAGATATTAATGCCACTCTTAGTGTGATCCACTATCAACTACATTGAAAGTCCCATGTCCCAGGAAACTCTTCTTACCTATATCAATGGGATGGTTGGTGACTCTAGTTGAGATCACATTTCTCTCCAGTCACCATTCCAGTTTTCTGCTCCTTGTTACTGAAAAATTCATAAAATTTTAATATTCACACACTCTAATTCTTTTCCATTCTCTGCTGCCCATAGGCTTTCATCTCAACTGTTTTACTGGAAATGTTCTTATCAAAGTCATCAACAATGGCTGTATTGCTAAATCCAATGGGCAATTTTCAGTCATCACCTTACTTCATCAGCCAGTTGCACTTGGTGCTGTTTGATCACTCTTCTTGTTGAAACACTTTTGTCACATGGCTTCCTGACAACTGTATAATTCTTCTGGCCATTTCTTTATATTTTCCTTTTATGTTTCCTTATTGTAGGATCTCTAAATTGGAAGTACTCCCCCAAAACTCAATCTTCAGACCACTTCTTTTGTTCATGACATAGTCAAAACTAACATGGACTTTTGAAGGAAATAATGAGATAAGAAAGAGCTCATGGAAGATATTAAATGCATTATTTCAATTGTTAAATTAATATATTCTAGATATAAATTAAGTCATTATATTCTAGATATAAATTAAGAAATATGACTTGTTGCTTTGTGTATATTGTATAATATATTAGGGGTATGTTGTATTCAAAATAAACTAGGACAGAAGAATTTTTTGTTAAAAGGATGACAACTGAGTACTCACATTTTAAATACTATTTAAAATATTCCTTTGGAATATTGGAAATCAATGAATAGTAAATGATGCAAAAGTAATAAAAAACAAAATAATATTTCTATAATACTCATAATGCCATTGTATACATTAATTATATAAAACTTAATTGGAAAGATGACTAATGATTAATTTGCATCATATGATACAAAAATATACATTGATAGAGATCATTTTAATTGCCATCATTTGTAGTTTTGTGTGCACTCAGGCATGCCAATCTGTCTTTGTATTTATATTTTTGATGCTTGATGTACTTGGGTTAAGATTCTTTTCATGAGGCAGTACAATCTAGTGGTTAAGATTCAAGGTTTTGGAGCCAGGCACACTGGATTTGCATCCCAGCTCTATCACTTATTTGTTGTGCAATCATGGAAAAGTAAGTTAACCTCACTAAACCTCAGATGTCTTACAAGCAACATGAAAATAATAAATAATAACTTATTCAGTAGGTTATAGTAAAATGCAACAAATAATGTGTTTAGCACCATGCCTGAAATTCAGTAAGTACTTAGCAAACATGGGCTGTTCTGATATTCATGATCCAAAGAAAAAAATTTTGAAATTCACTTTAATTTTTATCATGTCTTCTTTGATTCCATTATGTTTTACTCTCTTATACAGACTTTACTTTTATTTTTTTTTAAAATTTCAACATTTAGAAGAAAATATTTTAAAAACTCAAGAATTATTTGATTTTGATACTTATTAAGGACAGAAACACGTTTTTTTCTACATCTCAGATTTTCAAAAAATCCTACAACATCAAAATGTCAGTTAATCAGGGTACTGAACCTTATGTGTATTTGTTACTGTCTGGAAACAGAGATCCTTTCTGAAGGGACAAAATGTGAGGCAGTTTAGTCCAGAGCAAGCGTGGATAATATCTTTTTTAAGTTGCTGCCAGTGATTAGTGGCACTAACAGGAATTAGTCTAGACTGGTGTTAGTGCCCACACAGGGTTGGATCCATGAGGAAATATTAGCTGATATAAGATGTTCTGGTTCACACTGTTCAGACATTTATCAGTGAGTAGGATTATAGAAAAGGCAGTGAGTCAAGAAAACTTCTTTCCTGTCAACAACTCTGTGTCACAATTCATTGCTCTTATTTAAAAATGGAAGAAAAGTAATCTAATAGTGGACAGTATAAATGTATATCAAATCATCACATCATACACTTTAAACTTACATGTTTATATGTAAATTGGCATATATAAATTTATATGCCAACAATATCTCAATAGAACTGGAAAAAAATGGAAGAAAAGAAGAAAGAAATAAAAAGTTTGGCTGATTTCTTTTGCCTCCTCACAGACACAAGACCCACTTGCTATCTTTTCCTTTTTTTCCTTTCATCATCTTTTCTTCTCCAAAAAATCATTTTCTGGCTAAAAATTGACCCTAAATTACAAAACCAGATTTATATGATACCATTACTTGATAGAATGATTTTGTATTCTTAAGAAAAATAACAGGGATGGTTCCAACAATTTAAATATGTTCAGATTATGTCAACTCTCATTCCTCACACACACAAAATCCAGATTTTTGACGTGCTTTTACATGTTATCCTTATTGAATAATGAAAAATAAAACAGTGCACTCATTGAGGTCTAAATACTTTTAAAAATATGAAATATTGTTATAGAAAAATTTCTAAAGAAGTACACTAGAGTGACAAATATGTTTCACCTCCTCCAAGGTCAGTTTTTAGGCTAAGAAAATATAGACCTTGAAATTCACAATGTATTGTTCTTTTTATATCTTGTTGAATTCAATCTGCTAAAATTCTCTCAATAATTTTTACTGTTTATGAATTATATTGGTCTATAGGTTTCTTTTTTTTTTTGTAAGTTCTTTGATTCTGTATCAGAGTAATGCTAGCCTCTAGAACACATTGGAAACTTTCCATTCCTCTTCTATTTTCTAAGAGACTTTGTATTAAACTGTTATTTATCCTTTAAATGTTCAATAGAAACCAGCACAAAACCATTTGTTCCTACCTGGGAAAGTTTTTAACAACAAATTTAATTTCTTTAAAAGATATAGAGACTTTTATTTATGTGTTATACGAGCTTTACAAAATTGTAAATTCCAAACACTTTCAAATATACTGGCATAAAGCTATTTGTAACATACTCATTATTTTTAATGTTTGTAGTAATGTCTCCTCTCGCATTCCTGATATTGGTAATTTGTATTTTCTCTCCTTTTTTTTTTTTTTTTCTGATTAGACTGGCTAATTTAAGATTTAATCAGTATATTATATTCTCAAAAAGCCAGATTTTAGCTCATGATTTTCCCAATTAGTTTTACTTCTTTGATTTAACCCAGGTTTCCCCCTCATGGAATATTCCTTCTGCCTAAATACTTTTCTTTAACATTTCATATAGTTCTGGCATGCTAGTACTGAAAATTTCTAGTACTTTTAAATGTCTGGGAAAATCTTTAACTTACCTCTATTTAAAAAAATAATTGGGAATTTGCAACTGTTTTTCTCTTTTATGATTTTAGAGATCTTACTCCACTCTTTTCCACCTTGCATTGTTTCCTATGGGAAGTTTGTTGTCATTTGTATAACGATGACTTTATATAATGTAATTTTTTCTTTGATTACTGAGAATATTTCCTCTTTATCACTGGTTTTGCCATTTAAGTATGATGTACAGTATTTAATTGAGATGCATTGTACTTATTTGTTTCTGTAAATATAATGCTCACCAAATTTGGAAAACTTTTCATAATTGTTCCATATATTTTTATTTTCTTATGCTCTACTCTTTTTCAGTGAGACCACAGAAGATTTTCTTACAGCTCAATGATTTTCAGTTCATATATGTTTTTATTTTTATTTTTTCTGTGTTTCATTTCAGATAGTATCCTTGTTAGGTTTTTAAAATGAATTATCTTTTCTTTTATAGCAGTTGTCCCCAACCTTTTTGACACTAGGGATTGGTTTTGTAAATGGTCATATTTCCCTGAATGGGGAGTGTAGGGGGATGTTTTAGGTGGTAATGCAAGTAATAGGGAGCAATGGAGAGTAGCGGGTAAAATTTAACTTGCTTGCCCACTGCTCACCTCCTGCTGCCAAATTCCACTACTGGTCCATGGTCCAGTGTTGTCGACCCCTTTTCTATGGGTTTTAATCTGTTCTTAATCCTATCCCCCCCTTTTTTTTCACCTCAATGTTGTATGTTTCCATTTCTGAAAGTCCGACATTTTATGCCACCCATGCCTCCTTAAGTGAGTTCATGTTTTTCTCTATATTGTTGAAACATAGGGCATTTTATAATAACTTTGCAATACCTTTTTCTAATAGCTTCATTATCTCTGTCTTGTCTGGATCTTTTTCCATTAATTGTCCTTATATTTATTATTGATTGTATTTTTCTATTTGTTGCATATGTGATAATTTTTTAATGGATTCCAAATAAATTTCGTCACTGGACAATGATTATTTTTTTTTATATGTCTTTGAATTATTTTTAGCTCTGTTCTCAGGCACAGTAACATTACCTGAAAACAATTTTATCCTTTGAGAGCTTATTTTAAACTTTTTTTTAAGTGGGAGAAGCAAAGTTTTTATTTTAGGGTAAATTTAGTCCTATCACTGAGGATATCCTTGGAGCATCCCAGCTAAATGTTCTTATTATGAAGCTACCCATCTGTGATCACTGAAAACATCAACAATTCCAAGTCTTGTGAGATAAAGAGGTTATTCTGCATACTCCTTTTTATTTTTATCTTTCTCAGACTTTGTTTGACATATTTTTATGTTTGTCTTTATGAGTATTCAGTCTATCAAATAGTTAAGCCACCTGATATGAAGAACTGACTCATTGGAAAAGACCCTGATGCTGGGAAAGATAGAAGGCAGGAGGAGAAGGGAATGACAGAGGACGAGATGGTTGGATGGCATCACCGAATCAATGGACACGAGTGTGAGCAAACTCTGGGAGAAGGTGAAGGACAGGGAAGCCTGACATGCTGTAGTCTATGGGGTCGCAAAGAGCTGGATATGACTGAGTAATTGAACAATAACAACAACATATATGATTCTGTAGATCTATGAGAGTGCTTCATATATGCAATTTCAGTTTCTACTTGATAAGCTGTGACCTGTCAGAAGCCAAATATCTTTGACTAATGGTATGCTTTGGTTCAGTAGAGCAATATTTATACTTTTATAGATTTATATTACAAATTTTTTGAGGTCAAAATCCATCACATTCCTTAGCTCAAATGAAGAAAAATATAGGGTTGCTCTTATACACCTA
>SJYQ01000591.1:176315-190279 GCA_006410935.1 Redunca redunca | reverse complement strand
ATTTTATAAACTGAACTCCTCCAGAGAGACTATGTCTTCTGTTTATTCTAGTTTAACAAATGTATCACAATTATAAATATTTCAATTGTTCTTAAAAACAACCAAGGAGAAAACCATATGTAAGCAGCTTAGAATTTTATATATATATATATATATATACACACACACACACATATGTATATATATATGATTGTTTCTGGGCATATGTATGAGTAAGATGTTTATCTAAATAAGAGTGTGTGTGAGAGGGAGAGAAAGTGTGCATGACAGAGAAGGGGTTTAGGGAAGCATGTGAGAGCAGAAGACAGGAAAAATGTCTGATTAAGAAGTTACTATTTGCTGTTGCTAAGATTATAAGAATATTTGAAATTCTATGTGAAAGCAGTTTTCATATAAATTTTATGCAAATATATGGTGTTATTTTACCCACATTTTAGACAGACTTTATTTTGAGGGGCTCCAAAATCACTACAGATGGTGACTGCAGCCATGAAATTAAAAGACACTTATTCCTTGGAAGAAAAGCTATGACCAACCTAGACAGCAGATTGTAAAACAGAGACATAACTTTGTCAACAAAGGTCCAGCTAGTCAAAGCTATGGTTTTTCCAGTGGTCATGTATGGATGTGAGAGTTGGACTATAACGAAAGCTGAGCGCCGAAGAATTGATGCTTTTGAACTGTGGTGCTGGAGAAAACTCTTGAGAGTCCCTTGGATTGCAAGAAGATCCAACCAGTCCATCCTAAAGGAAATAAGTCTTGAATATTCACTGGACTGATGTTGAAGCTGAAACTCCAATACTTTGGCCACATGATATGAAGAACTGACTCATTTGTAAAGAACTGGTGCTGAGAAAGATTGAAGGCAGGAGGAAAAGGGGACGACAGAGGATGAGATGGTTGGATCGCACTACCAACTCAATGGACATGCGTTTGAGTGAACTCCAGGAGTTGGTGATGGACAGGGAGGCCTGTCCATGTGGTGGCAAATAGTCAGACATGACTGAGCAACTGACTGAACTGAACTAGATACAGCTTAAATTACAGTAGAGTGAATATTGAACCCCCGTTGAATGGTTTCTAAGTGATTTAGGGATGATCCTGAGGGATTTGCTTATTGATTTTAAACTTCATACTTTTGATCCCAGCACATATTACATACTTACTGTAACAGTTCTGAGTTTTAATCCTAAATGGCTATATCCTATGATAAGGATTTCTAAAACCTTTTCCAACAAAGGATTATTTCAACACTGTTACTATATTTTAAAAAATTATTCTGTCAGCCTCATGAATCTTTCCCACTATATATTCAATTTTTGAACTTTGGTTAATGTTTTTTATAAGGTGAATTTCCAGTCTATTTGACCCACCTTGAAAGTCAGGTGACATTCATGTACATTTTATTGTGAGAAGATTTTGTGATAGTGAAATACAATACATCTATCTAGGATTCAAGCTCTGATTAAATTTTTTTTGCCTCATACATTAAAGTATACCAGAAAATGGGTCCTAGAGGGGATCAGAAGTTACTTATTTGAGGTGAATGTCTAAAATTCCTTGTATTTTATTTGGTAATATTTTGCTATTTTATGACAAGACATATATGTATCCTAAAACTAATTCTTTAATGCAGTATTGTTGCAGAACTTTTCTGATGTTTCTTTCTAAATTTAGAAGGAATCGTATGTTATATTTAACTTATTTGGGCTTCCCTGGTGGCTCAGACAGTAAAGAATCTGCCTGTAATGCAAGAAACCTGGGTTTGATCTTTGAATCGGGAAGATCCCCTGGAGAAGGGAATGGCAACCTACTCCAGTATTCTTGTCTGAAGAATTCCATGGGGAGTCACCTGGGGACTAGTGCTTCTTAAAAGTAGCTGAATCTCTTGTTTATATAGGTGCTCAGGATATCAATATTACCTTTTTAGTATTATCTTTTGTGTCTACCACATGCCAGAGCTAATTCTAGTTGTTTTCACACATTCACCTTATTTTTTCTTCCTTTTTTTCTTTTTTTGCTATTGTCCTGTCTCTATCTTCTTCTTTCCCTACTTGCCTTTAAAAGTAAATATTTTGGAACACTTTCACATTCACAGAAAAATTGAGCAGAATGTACAGATTTCCCAAATACCCTATTCTGACACATACATACCCTCCCCCACTGTCAACATAAACAATAGAACACTACATTTTTTTACAAGCCAAGTACCTATATAGACACATCATTATCACCTGAAGTCCATAGTTTACATTAAGGTTCACTCGTTATACACTCTGTGAGTGCTCAGTTGCTTCAGTTGTGTCTGACTCTTTACAACCCCTGTCCATGGGATTCTCAAGGAAAGAATACTGCAGTGGGTTACCATGCCCTCCTCCAGGAATTATACACTCTGTGGGATTTGACAAATGTGTACTGATATTTATATACATCATTATATTATAGGGTAATTTGACTGCACTAAAAATGCTTTTGTTGCATCTATTCATTGCTTTCTCTCCATCAATGTGCATCAACCACAAATCTTCTTATGATATCCATATCTTTGACTTTTCCAGAATGTTATATAGTTGGAATAATATGATATATAGCCTTCTCAGACTAGCTTCCTCTATATCCATGTGCAGTTGTTTTTGTGGACATAAGTTCATAGCTCCTTTGGGTAAATACCAAGGAGCATGATTGCTAGGTTGTATGGTATGAGTATGCTTAGGTCTGTAAGAAACTTTCAAACTGCCTTTCAAAGTGGCTGTAACATTTTGCATTCCCACCAGCAATGAGTGAGAGCTTCTGTTGCTACACAGCCTCCACAGCTTTTGGTGTTGTCAATAGCCCAGATTTTGGCCTGTTATTTTCTAAGGGTTTTATAATTTTGCATGTAGCATTGAGTTTGGTGGTGGCTTTTTAGATACAACCCTAAAGGAACACGGAGAAGGCAGTGGCACCCCACTCCAGTACTCTTGCCTGGAAAATCCCATGGACGGAAGAGCCTGGTAGGCTGCAGTCCATGGGGTCGCAAAGAGTCGGCCATGACTGAGCGACTTCACTTTCACTTTTCACTTTCATGCGTTGGAGAAGGAAATGGCAACCCACTCCAGTGTTCTTGCCTGGAGAATCCCAGGGACGGGGGAGCCTGGTGGGCTGCCATCTCTGGGGTCGCACAGAGTCGGACACGACTGAAGCGACTTAGCAGCAGCAGCAGCAGCTAAAGGAACAATTCAACATAAATAACAGATAGGAGTTTGTTTAAATAAAGTTAACTTCTGCTTTATATATCATTAGGGAATCATAATTAAAACAAAAATAATATACCACTATGCACCTTTTTTCTTGCCTGGATAATTTCATGGACAGTGGACCCTGGAGGGCTATGGTCTGTGGAGCACAGAGAGTCTGACACAACTGAGTGACTAAGCACAACACACAGAACACACACCTTTTCGAGTGGCAAAACCTTTATCTTTTAATAATGATTTCAGTAGAAAGAAGAGCTTATGAGACAGGTTTCAAGGATCACTGGGGAAGTTTATAGAAGTGGAGGTTGAAAGCACAGATTTCACTCTCTTTTTTTATTTTTAATAACTTTGCCTGGAGTTTGAGACAGTATCAGGGCAAATCAAAATGCTTTGTTTAGCTAAGGTAGGACTGAGTGTTTTAAGGTAAGCATAAGTGTAATAGAATCTTTTCAACAGATGGTGATGGAACAACAGGATAGCCACATTAAAAAAAAAAAACAAAAAAACCTAAACACAAACCTCACACTCTTCAAAAAAACTTAAACCTGAAATAGATTAATACTGAAACAGAGGGCTTTGCTTTTCCTTATGTGAGCTGATGTTCTTTGTTTCCTTTGTTGGTTCTTCTCCCTCTCTTCTACCCCTAAAGGTGAAAATTGCAGAAGTTTATATTTATTTTCATTCTCTTTGTATTCTGTATCCCACGGGCCTTTCATGAATTCAAAAACTCATTCAAATAGCCATGGGCCTGCCTCTCTTCCTGTCCCATAACTCTAATTGCAGTTGATTTTTAACCCCTGGATAACACACTAAAATGTTGTGCTTAATGTATACAGGGAAAAACTCATTATTTTCTTCTCCAGAAGGTAATGTTCTTCCAATTTGAAATGTGAAAATTTCTTCTAGGATGGATATATAAACCCAGTAAAACAAACAAACATTGAAAAATCTCCTTTTAAAATAGTCATGTTGTTCCTTTGTTCATTTTCAATTAGCTACCAAAAGTAAACTGTTTGGACTGCTGTCGTACACGTGTTTTCATTTAATACTGTAACTCACTTGTGATTCTTCTTCAAAAGGTGATCAATGAATTGTAAATATGCCTACAAAATTACTCTGAAATATATCTAAAGCTGATCCCTGTGTTGATACCTGACTTAATTACACGGGTACAGGTGCAAGTAAAAATTTTAGGGGAAATCACAAGTCAAAATATGTTATCAACAGTTTGTCATCATTCATTCTGAGTTAAAATTTTAGCCACTAGAGAAATTTCTTCCAATTTGTACTAAAACAGAAATATCCTTTGATACAAAGAATATCTGATACTGTGAAAGTGAAAGTGGCGTCCCACTCTTTGCTACCCCATGGACAATACAGTCCATGAAATTCTCCAGACCAGGATACGGGAGTGGGTAGCCTTTCCCTTCTCCAGGGGATCTTCCCAAACCAGGGATCAAACCCAGGTCTCCCACATTAAAGGTGGATTCTTTACCCAGCTGAGCCTCAAGGGAAGCCCAAAGTGGGTAGCCTATTTCTTCTCCAGTGGATCTTCCTGACCCAGGAATCAAACCTGGGTCTCCTGCATTGCAGGTGGATTCTTTACAAACTAAGCTATCAGGGAAGCCCTATATTTGACACTAATTTGTATCAAAGAATATTTCCTGAGGAGCTTTAAAAATACTTTTAATATTTTATATTAAAATATTTTAAAGAACTTTAAATTGTGAATTTTAAAGAACTTATATTAANCAAAATAAAACGAAGTAATTACTAAATAAATGAGCAAAGTGTTGCTAAACTGATATGAAATATGAAGAGATTATATTTCATATAAAAATAAAAATATAACTTAAATGAAATGGTTTTGCTTAAATAGCATAAAAACCAAAAAAGTGTTGAAGAATAAATCTAATAAAATATGTCAAAGACTGCTACATTGAAAACTATAAAGCGTTCAGTTCAGTTCAGTTCAGTCGTTTAGTTGGGTCAACTCTTTGCGACCCCAGGAACAGCAGCATGCCAAGCCTCCCTGTTCATCACCAGCTTCCAGAGTTCACCCAAAACTATGTCAATTGAGTCAGTGATGCAATCCAACCATCTCGTCCTCTGTCATCCCCTTCTCTTCCTGCCCTCAATCTTTCCCAGCATCAGGGTCTTTTCAAAGGAGTCAGCTCTTCGCATCAGGTGGCCAAAGTATTAGAGTTTCAGCTTCAACATCAGTCCTTCCAATGAATATTTAGGACTGATTTCCTTTAGGATGGACTGGTTGGATCTCCTTGTAGTCCAAAGGACTCTCAAGAGTATTCTCCAACACCACAGTTCAAAAGCATCAATCCTTCAGTGCTCAGCTTTCTTTATAGTCCAACTCTCACATCCATACATGACCACTGGAAAAACCATAGCTTTGACTAGCTGGACCTTTGTTGACAAAGTTATGTCTCTGTTTTACAATCTGCTGTCTAGGTTGGTCATAACTTTCCTTCCAAGGGGTAAGCATCTTTCAATTTCATGGCTGCAATCATCATCTGCAGTGATTTTGTAGCCCAGAAAAATAAAGTCAGCTTCTGTTTCCACGGTTTTCCCGTCTATTTGCCATGAAGTGATGGGACTGGATGCCATGATCTTAGTTTTCTGAATGTTGAGCTTTAAGCCAACTTTTTCACTCTCCTCTTTCACTTTCATCAAGAGGCTCTTAAGTTCTTCTTCACTTTCTGCCATAAGAGTGGTATCATCTGCATATCTGAGGTTATTATCGATATTTCTCCTGGCAATCTTGATTTCAGCTTGTGCTTCTTCCAGCCCAGTGTTTCTCATGATGTACTCTGCATATAAGGTAAATAAGAAAGGTGACAATATACAGCCTTGATGAACTCCTTTTCTTATTTGGAACCAGTCTGTTGTTCCATGTCCAGTTCTAACTGTTGCTTCCTGACCTGAATACAGGTTTCTCAAGAGCAGGTCAGGTGGTCTGGTATTCCCATCTCTTTCAGAATTTTCCACAGTTTATTGTGATCCACACAGTCAAAGGCTTTGGCATAGTCAATAAAGCAGAAATAGATGATTTTCTGGAACTCTCTTGCTTTTTCAATTGCAGATGCTGGAAATTTGATCTCTGGTTCCTCTGCCTTTTCTAAAACCAGCTTGAACATCTGAAAGTTCACGGTTCATGTTTTGCTGAAGCCTGGCTTGGAGAATTTTAAGCACTACTTTACTAATGTGTGAGATGAATGCGACCGTGCAGTAGTTTGAGCATTCTTTGTCATTGTCTTTCTTTGGGATTGGAATGAAAACTGACCTTTTCCATTCCTGTGGCCACTGCTGAGTTTTCCAAATTTGCTGGCATATTGAGTGTAGCACTTTCACAGCACCATCTTTCAGGATAACTGACAAATTTATAGCGTACTTGAGTGGATGGATATAACATATCCATGGACAGAAAATTTCAACATTGAAAAAACAATTATTTTTGAATTGATTTATAGTTTTAAATAATCTCAATGAAAATGTCAGAAATTTTGCAAAAATTCAAGATTATTATAAATGTTTATAGAAATGAAAACATACAAGAATAACTAAGGTAAACTTGGAGAAAAGAAAATGAAGCACAGCATCATATGTCAAATCATAGAGCCTTTTTTTTTAAAATTAGAATTCTATTGTTTTAGGTATAGACAAGAGACCTCATGAAATAAATTGACAATTTACAAATAAACCCACACTTACTACAAACACCTCATTTAGGAAAATGTGAAACTGATGAGCAGTATCAAACACCTCTCAACAAATGGTTCTTGGTACATTGTATATTTTTATGGAAAAATGAATAAATTCTAATCACTCTTTCCAAAGCTTCCAACAATTAATGCCAAATGAATCTAAATGTAAAAAATAAAATTCACTGAAGCAACAAAGTTACCGGGAGAATATTTTAGCAATAAATGACACCAACAGAAGACTGGTTACAAAAATAAATAATTTGTAAATCAGTAACAAAATGACAGAAAACCCATTTTAAAAATGCTTGAAATATATGATCTCCACCTAAGTGCATATACAAATGGACTAAAATAATATTAAAATAGGCTTAATGTGATTTTTCATCAGAGAAACCCAAAATGAAATGCCATCTTTACTACAAAATGCATCTACCGAAGAAAGTAAACTGACAAAACAAGTAACTGTTGATGGCATCTACAGGCTAAAGCAGTGTTCATAGGAATGTAATTGAGAAAAATGAGAACCGTTCTTAGAAAATATTTTTTCAGTATTTACTATAGCTAAATATACTCATACTAGAGCATTCAAAGGAAAGAAAATGAAACTTAATTATGATTTGCATTCTGTTTATTTAATATAATGTCATCTTCTCCTTTCTAATCTGTCTCCCTTTAGCCTTCTCTTCTACCTCAAGCTTCTATTTCAATCCTTCATCCTCGTTCACCTCTTTATGTTAAATTAATAGTTTTTTTTCCATATTTTTTGCCTACAGTCACCTTCTAAGCTTACATATTATCTGATGGCTGTTGTCCTGCTTAAATCAGTATGGTCCAATGGCACTTTCTGTAAAGACAGTAATGTTCTCTGTGTTGTGGAACACAGTAGATCCTAGTCATACATCTGAACACTTGAAATATGGCTCATGTGACTAAGAGATAAAGCTTTTAATTTGACTGAATTTTGATACTTTTAGCTAATATACCTTTATTTTTCCTTTTCCTTTTAATTTTCCTATTTTGATACATAATAAACATTGCATACTTAATGTGTGATTTGGTAAGTTTGGATGTATGTCTACACAAATGCACAAAGAATGAACAAATTTAGCATCTCTCAAAAGTCTCCTTTTGCCCATGGTAACCCTTTTCTCTTGTTCCTTTCCAGGATAGAAAAATCACTGCTTTGACTATAAAATTAGCAAGGATTTACTGATTTAAAGGTCAACTAGTTACTGGTGCTGACAGTTGACACAAGGTTTCTTTAGTTCAAAGAAAAATAAGAGAAATCTATAATGGGAGGCAAGAACAATAATAGAAATGAAATATAAAGAATACTTACTTGTAAATATATTTTACTAGTATCCATGGATTGTTGAAGAATGTGAAAACTCTGGGTTAGGGTGATATTTTCTCTAAAAAAGAAATGAGTTGGGGAAAGGAGACCATTTCCAAATATATGGTATTAAAGATAACACCCCTCATTTCACTAGGACTGGCTCTGACTGTAGCATTCTCTGCTTTGTTGTGGTCAAAATCAGGTGTGTGCTTTTTGCTTATTATAACTGACAGTTATTACCATTGAGAAATACGTGTCATAATTTATTTTCCATGTGATTCACTGACTGTTTTAGAGCTACTAGTGAGGAAGTAAACCATCAATTTATGGAGAAGTTCTTTTGCCCTCTAACATTTTGTACTCTGCTTGACTCAGCCACAATACTGTTAATTCCCATGAGGGTTTCCTTGTCTATCAACAATGCAAGAATTTAATAGACACATACTAGGTAAAGTTTTAAAAGTTCATAATATTGAAGGCCATATTGAGAGTCACTTTACATTCACATAATAGGCACAGAAATGAGAATAAAAAGGAGGTCCAGATAATTTTTTATCATCTCAAGGAAAAGACAATCAAAAATCCTTCTTTTATTCTGGCTGTGAAATCCTTCTGTGTACCTTGAAGCAGTAGCAGTGTTTGTTTTTTTTTTTTTAAGTTATTTTCAAGAAGGCTGTACTCAGTGTGAATAAGTGACATGTGGTTTGTTTTTTTTAGTGTCCTCAAGCAGTCACACTGTTAGACCTTAATCATTTGTGTTTACCATGCCTTGTCATAATGTTAGAAGATTTTTCTGCTTGTGATTCCAGGAATGTAATTAAAAATGTTATTGCAATGGAAGAAAGAACAAAAATCATAAAGTCTTCTTGCCTTTTATTTACTTTCAATTTTTAGACTCAAATTATCATTTGTTAATTGTTATTAAATTTTAATTCTTGATCTTCGTGTTGTGATATTATAGATTTGACTGAGATGCTTTCAGTAATAGTAAACTTATATCTACCTAAAACATTTTTTATAAATGATTATTTGAAACTATCTGAAGAAAATTAAATAATAGTCCTGCCAAAGATATGCCTATTCAGGAAACTCTGAACATGATCATATTTGGAATTAGGACTTTGCTGATATAATTAAGGTAAGGATCTCAAGAGGACATCACCTTAGATTAGGGGAAGATTCTAAATCCAATAAGTACTTTTTATAAAAGACAACAAAAAAGAGAGAGAGAGAGAGAATGCAGAGGCACCAAAAAAAGCCTTTGTGAAGATGGAGACAGGAAGTTGAGCTATGCTGTCACAAGTTAGACAACGTCAGAGACACTAGAAGCTGGAAAAGGCAAGGAAAGTTTTTTCTCTAGAGTTTTTGGATGTGAGAGGGAGCTGCTAACACCTTGGTATCAAATTTATGGCTCCAAATTTTGAAAGAATAAGTTTGTTTTCAGCCATCACATTGCAGTTATTTATTGTGTCATCCCTATGAAATCTGTACTGATTTTATTACTGGAATTAGGATGATAATGTAACAATGCCTAAAAATGTAAAGATGACTTAGATTTGGATAATAGATAAATTGGAGGCTTGTGATAGAAAAAGTCCTGGCTGTCTTGAAGTGACTGTTGGTAGAAACGTGAACATTAAAGAGTATTCTGGTATGGCCTCAGAAGGATGTGAAAAGCATGACAGAAAAGGTTCCGTCATAAAAAGAATGTTGATAGAAATATGTACATTAGAGGTGTTTATGGTGAGGACTCAGAACAGAATGAAGAACATGCTGTTGGAAATTAATGGAAAGGAAACCCTTGTTATATAGTGGCTTGTTATAATTTTGTTGAACTGTATTCTACTATTGGAGGGAAACTGAAAAAGTGAAAAAAAAAAGTGAGTCGCTCAGTCGTGTCCAACTCTTTGCGACCCCATGGACACCAGGCTCCTCCGTCCATGGGATTTTCCAGGCAAGAGTACTGGAATGGGTTGCCATTTCCTTCTCCAGGGGAGCAGTTTTCCAAGCAAACTATTGAAGATAGAGCAAAAGTTTGCTACTTATAGTAAAATCAGAGAGGAATGAGAAAAATTGAAAAAAATTATTAAGCAAAGATGAACCAGAAATTGATGATTTGAAAGATTCACTGTCTGTCCAGATTACCAAAGATGCTAAAATTAGGAAATTCACTGTTGGAAAAATGTACCCTAGGGAGAGAACCAAGGTTGTGGCTGTATAAGCTTTTGCAGAAGAGATGAGGTATGTGACTCACAGATCCTCATTAGAATACATCTGAGCAGATGTCAGGAATAGAGGTAGGATTATCCAGGAAAGTTCTGTGGAGATACTTTTGTTTAACCATGGAGAGTCCCATGATATACCTGGGAGGTTTGCAAAGTTTTAAGAATGTTATACCAGCAGAATATTGCCAGCTTAAACTAAAGGGGACAGTTTAGATGAAACATAAGAAGGTTGTCAGACTCCCAGAGTTCTGTAGGTAGGAAACAGACTGATAGGGCACCTCAGCTGCAAACATATGTTACTCTTCAAGGAAAAAAAGAAATGACTTTGAAGCAGAGCCTTTGGTATAGAGGCCAGGACCATGAGCCTAGAGGCAAGGCTTGAACCATGGATTCAGAGGTGGAGGATGGCAGATCCAAGGACAGAGGGTGATGGGTTGCTAGGGTCACAAGCCCTGTGAAGGACAAGAGAGTCCAGGGAATAGAATGTGAAATCAAGACCATAGAGGACACACTGGATACAATGTCTGTGTCTGAAAGCAAGTCAACACACGTCTAGGAAGACTATTTCCATTATATAGCACCTAAAATTAAAAGTAAACATATGCCAAAATTATTTTTGTAAACCAAGCCAGATTCAGAGCTATAAGCAAGCTGTGAAACTGGCATTTCTTTGAGGGTATTTGTCAATCCATAGAGTAGATTTGAATGGATAAATGTAAAAGAGATAGGAAAGAAACCTTGGGAGCTACTGGGAAGCTGAATCAGAAGCACCCCAAAATACTACAAGGTAACATGATGACTGAGTAAACTAGGGGAGGGAGCAAACTTTACTCAGCAATGAGATATGTGAGGGCGTTTTGTTTATCACAGAAGTAAAACTAATACAAACAGTGTTAAGCAATCTGAATCCAAGTATAAAACTAAACAAGTACATTGATTTAAAAGCAAAACAGAATCCCTAGGAATTAAAAATGTGTAAATTGAAGTTAAATTTATGAACATGTTGGACATAGCTAGTGAAAATGAGAAAAAAACCTAAGGATGTTGTATAGACATAGATGAGGTACATATTAACAATGGGATAAAGGAAGTTGGAAAATTAAGAACATAAAACTCACATTTAATTAAAGNTAAAAATCAAATTTAAGTAAAGCCCTAGAAGAAAAGAATAAAGAGGGGCAATATTCAAAGAGAAAATGACTTAGAATTTTCCAGAACAAAACAAATACATGAAGAAGCACAATGAAAGCCAAAAATAAAAAGCTAAAGCCAAATTCATACATAGATAATGAAATAAATTCAAAGCAATGACTGAGATTTTCAAAGAAATCAAGGCGAGAGAGAAGAGAGAATGGTTGCTTTAAAAATAAATAAAATACGTTCATATATAAATAAGGAGTGTCACTATAAATCAATAGTAAAGTAGTCCAGTAGCCATGTATGCTTGTGAGAACTGGACCAAAAGGAGGGTCGAGTACCAAAGAATTGATGCTTTTGAATTGTGGTGCTGGAGAAAACTTGAAAACCCTTTGGACAGCAAGGAGATCAAACCAGTCAATGCTAAAGGGAATCAATGTGAATATTCATTGGAAGGACTGGTGCTGAAGCTGAAACTCCATTACTTTGGCCACCTGATGTGAAGAGCTGACTCCTTTGAGAAGACCCTGATGTTGGGAAAGATTGAGGTCAGGAGGAGAAGGGGATGACAGAAGATGAGATGGTTGGATGGCATCATGGGTTTAGGTGGACTCCGGGAGTTGGTGATGGACAGGGAGGCCTGGCATGCTGCAGTTCATGGGGTCTCAAAAAGTCAGGCACAACTGAGGGACTGAATTGAATTGATTGATACTCTTGAACTAAAACTGCAGATACACTGAAAAATGTAAATAGAGTTCTGAAGAAGGAAATGGCAACCCACTCCAGTATTCTCTCCTGGAGAATCCCGTTGACATAGGAGCCTGGTGGGCTGCTGTCCATGAGGTCTCACAGAATCAGACAGGACTGAAGTGACAGTGTATGTATGCATGCATTGGAGAAGGAAATGGCAACCCACTCCAGTATTCTTGCCTGGAGAATTCCAGGGAAAGAGGGGCCTTGTGGGCTGCTGTCTATGGAGTCGCACAGAGTCGGACACGACTGAAGCGATTTAGCAGCAGCACCAAACAGAGTTCAAGTGTCTCACAATCCTTTTATATTAATTAACTTTAGACCATTTCTAGTTAAATAGGCAAGATTAAATTGTTTAAAGTGTACAAATTGTATAACTTCCAAGTTAGTAAATGGAAAGGGGATAATAGCTAGTACTTATATGACAGTTATTATGTGCAAGATGCTGTTCTAAATGATTTACATAGTTTAAATTATTTAATCCTGAGAACAGCTTTAGGAGAAGGAATTGAAGTGAAGTGAAGTCTCTCAATTGTGTCCGACTATTGGCGATCCCATGGACTGTAGCCCGCCAGGCTCCTCTATCCATGGGATTTTCCAGGCAAGAATACTGGAGTGCATTGCCATTTCCTTCTCCAGAGGATCTTCCAGACCCAGGAATCAAACCTGGGTCTCCTGCATTGTAGGCAGACACTTTACCGTATGAGCCACTGGATGCTGTTTTTATTCCCATAATCAGATACTTGAGGCACAGAAAGATGCAAAGTTGGGAACTGGTAGGTACCAGAACTTGTATTTTAACCCATGCAGCAGTCCATGGAGTTGCTAAGAGTTGGACATGAGCGAGAGACTTCAATTTCACTTTTAAGTTTCATGCTTTGGAGAAGGAAATGGCAACCCACTGCAGTGTACTTGCCTGGAGAATCCCAGGGACAGGGGAGCCTGGTGGGCTGCTGTCTCCGGGGTTGCACAGAGCCGGACATGACTGAAGCAACTTAGCAGCAGGATTAGTCTGACTTCAGGGCATGTTCTTAATCATCACAACGTTGCCTCTCTATAAATATGCAACAGAGTAGACATAAACTCAAGTGAAGCATAATCATTCATTCATTCATTCACTCAACAAATGTGTACTGAGCTCTGTACAGTTCAGTTCAGTCACTCAGTCATGTCCGACTATCCGCGACCCCATGAATCACAGCAGGCCAGGACTCCCTGTCCATCACCATCTCCTGGAGTTCACTTAGACTCACATCCATCGTGTCCGTGATGCCATCCAGCCATCTCATCCTGGGTCGTCCCCTTCTCCTCCTGCCCCCAAACCCTCCCAGCATCAGAGTCTTTTCCAATGAGTCAACTCTTCGCATGAGGTGGCCAAAGTACTGGAGTTTCAGCTTCAGCATCATTCCTTCCAAAGAAATCCTAGGATTGATCTCCTTCAGAATGGACTGGTTGGATCTCCTTGCAGTCCAAGGGACTCTCAAGAGTCTTCTCCAACACCACAGTTCAAAGGCATCAATTCTTTGGTGCTCAGCCTTCTTCACAGTCCAACTCTCACATC
>SJYQ01000591.1:154798-176292 GCA_006410935.1 Redunca redunca | reverse complement strand
ATCTTTTTTGTACAGTTTTTCCGTGTATTCTTGCCACCTCTTCTTAATATCTTCTGCTTCTGTTAGGTCCATACCGTTTCTGTCCTTTATCGAGCCCATCTTTGCATGAAATGTTCCCTTGGTATCTCTAATTTTTTTGAAGAGATCTCTAGTCTTTCCCATTCTGTTGTTTTCCTCTATTTCTTTGCATTGATCACTGAAGAAGGCTTTCTTATCTCTTCTTGCTATTCTTTGGAACTCTGCATTCATATGCTTATATCTTTCCTTTTCTCTTTTGCTTTTCGCTTCTCTTCTTTTCACAGATATTTGTAAGTCCTCCTCAGACAGCCATTTTGCTTTTTTGCATTTCTTTTCCATGGGGATGGTCTTGATCCCTGTCTCCTGTACAATGTCATGAACCTCATTCCATAGTTCGTCAGACACTCTATTTATCAGATCTGGGCCCTTAAATCTATTTCTCACTTCCACTGTATAATCATAAGGGATTTGATTTAGGTCATACCTGAATGGTCTAGTGTTTTCCTTACTTTCTTCAATTTAAGTCTGAATTTGGCAATAAGGAGTTCATGATCTGAGCCACAGTCAGCTCCCGGTCTTGTTTTTGCTGACTGTATAGAGCTTCTCCATCTTTGGCTGCAAAGAATATAATCAATCTGATTTCGGTGTTGACCATCTGGTGATGTCCATGTGTAGAGTCTTCTCTTGTGTTGTTGGAAGAGGGTGTTTGCTATGACCAGTGCATTTTCTTGGCAAAATGTGCTATTATTCTAGGCACTGGGGGGATCCCAATAAATAAAGCAATAGAATGTAATGATTCCATGGAACTTATCCTCTAATGTAATAAAGTAAATGAAATAAACACTGCACTTGAAAGACAAAAATGTCCTACTGAAAAAAAGAATAGGGTGTTTTTTTTTTTTAATCATGTGTTCCTTAGAAGTGGCAGGAAGTACAAGAACATAAAATGTTTGAAATAAACCAAAAAAGCATATTCAGTTCAGTTCAGTTCAGTCGCTCAGTCATGTCCGACTCTTTGCAACCCCATGAATCTCAGCCAAAAGCATATAGGATAGGCAAATATATACGGGCGACCTATATGATAGGTAAATAAGAAATAAAATAAATCCAACACTTCTATTTTAATCCTAGATTAAATAGGTTTTTGGATAAAATAGAATTAATTTAGATAAAGAGGTCTACTCTGTTTTGATAAATACTCAGTTTTTCAGGATGATGTTTTGATCCTAATGTACTAAGGACCTAAATAACATAGCTTTGAAATGTATCAAGTGAAATTGAAGGAATTAAAAGGAGAAACTAAAAAAAATCATGCCTCTCTTACTTATTGATAGATCAAGCAGACAAGAAAAAGTCAATGAGAATATAGATTTGAACAGTGCAATTAACAAGCTTCATCAAACAGGACATGTAAAGAACATTGCAACCCAAAACTTTTCAAACACTTATGGAATATTTATAAGATTTGACCACACTCTTGGCATAAACAAAAATTTTTTTAAAATCCAAAGTGCAGATAATGCAAGCCACATTCTCTGAGCAGAGCAACATTAAATTAGAAACCAAGTGAATGTTTTAAAGATAATACTTTATATTAAAAATACTTCTAAATATATAATGGATCAAAGAGGAAAAATTCTCAGTGGAAATCATATTTAGAATTGCATGAAAGGAAGGGACTTCTTATCTAACTTATAAAATGCAAAAAGTACAGATTTACCTCTACTTATGATGGAATTATGCCCCAATAAAACCATCCTAAATGCCAAGCATTTTAAGTCAAAAATGCATTTAATGTGAGGATTTTTTTTTTTACCACTGAGTCACCTGGGAAGCGCAAACATGCTCAGAACATTTATGTTAGCCGATGTTGTGGAAAAATCATCTAACAGAAAGTTTGTTTTATAATAAAGTGTTGTGTATTTCATGTGATTTATTGAATAATGTATTGAAAGTGAGAAACAGAGTGGTTGTATGAATACAGAATGGCATAAGTGTGTCGATAGTTTACCCTCATGATCTCTGCCTCTGCACAGTATTAGGAGACAGTATCATGCTACACATAGTTGGCCTAGGAAAAGATCACAACAAAAATTCAAAGTAGGATGTCTACTGAATGTGTATTATTTTTGCAACATTGTGGAAGATCCCATGGGGAAGGGAATGGCTACCCACTCCAGTATTCTTGCCTGGAGAACTCCCTGGGCAGAGGAGCCTGACAGGTTATACAGTCCATGGGGTTGCAAAGAGTGGACAGGATTCAGCGACTAACACTTTGACTTTCAAAGTTGAAAAAAATCATGTCAATTCATTGAGTCGTGCCTGTCTGTAGGTTTTAGGAGGAATTTATAACCTTAAATTTATAAATTAGGAATGAAGGAAGTAAGCTAAGCACCCAGTATAAGAAGGTGATATACTAATACTTGTGTAGAATCAAACAGAATAAAACAAAAGTAGATATATTAATATATAAAAATAATAAAGGGAATTATCAAAATTAATTTTTTTTCTTTAAAATTACCAATAATGTTGACTAAACTCCAGCAACAAAGACAAAGGCTCTAACATAGGAAAATCTCTGGTTTGTGCAAAGACCTGAAGACTAGAATGGCTGGGGCAGAGAGGGGAAAGAGTAGGAAATACCATCCCTGAGATGACAAAGAGCTGTGTTACATTAGAGTTTATAGGCCACTAACAGAATTTATTCTGGTGAAACTGGGAGACACTGGGATGTTTGTAAATTCTGCTATGACAGTGCTTCTTCTGTTGTGAGTCTATTTAGAGAAACTATGTAGGAGCCTGGAAGATAATTTATATACAATGAAACTGTATACAAGTAGCTCCATTTATTACCATAAAAAGTAATAAATCAATAAATATTTAATAAATAAAAGTAGGGAAAGCATACAGTTATATATTTTAGCTTAAAATTTTAACAAATATTTGATTGCTGTGTGAGACTGAAATGACCACAGAATTTTGAATCAGAGAGACCTGAGTCTGAGCATCTGGGTTTACCTCCCCAAAATAACTTTCTGTGAGTCTGGCTTTCTTCATTTGCACAATGGGAATAATACTGTTTTAGTTAGGCCTTTATTGCAATAATGTTATTTAAGAAATAATCCAAGTGTCTCAATGATTTACAGCAATAGGCATACATTTCTCACTCAGAAATCTGCAGGGCACCTGGGGCAGTTCTTTTTCAGGTATGAGTTATGCTCAGGACTGCTCTGTTTCTTGTTCTGGGATGCAGTCTTGAAAGACATCAATTACTTGAGGTATTTTCTTCTCATAGTAGACAGAAGCTTCTCAACGCACCAGCAGGCATACATGATGTCTAAGATCTAAGAACTAGTACACCATCACTTCTGCCAAAATTCATTTGGCTAGAGAAACTCACTGAAATTCTCTTCAGTGGCCTATAAACTCGTAGGTAATTCAGCCCTTTGTCATCTTTGTGATTGTATTTCCTCTTCTCTCCCTTCACATCATGTATTCTTGTGAGAGTTGGACTGTAAAGAAAGCTGAGTGCCAAAGAATTGATGCTTTTGAACTGTGGTGTTTGAGAAGACTCTTGAGAGTCCCTTGGACTGCTAAGAGATTCAACCAGTCAATCCTAAAGGAAATCAGTCCTGAGTATTCATTGGAAGGACTGATGCTGAAGCTGAAACTCTAATACTTTGGCCACCTGATGCAAAGAATTGACTCATTGGAAAAGACCCCGATGCTGGGAAAGATTGAAGGCTGGAGGAGAAGGGGATGACAGAGGATGATATGGTTGGATGGCATCATTGACTTGATGGACATGAGTTTGAGCAAGCACTAGGAAATGGTGATGGACAGGGAAGCCTGGCATGCTGCAGTCCATGGGGTCGCAGAGTCCGACATGATTAAGCGACTAAACTGAACTGACTGAGAGAAACTCACAGTGCAAACCCTCTTCAAGATGAAATGGATTTTGAAAAAAAAATTAAGACTAAATAGAAGACTTTTGGTAATCCAGAAATAAACAATTGTCTTGAACTAAGATGGTAAGTGGGACAATGAAAAAATTAGGCCATGATGGATGAACCAAACTACTGAGCCAGCTACACTTATTCAGGAACTGTTAGGTTAATATATTTTCAGAGAGTACAATTTTAAGAAGAGGATACTCAGCAGTGTCACTCAGAAAACAGAGAAAGATATGAGGTGACACCAACCAGGTGTAATTGTTGGTCATTGGTGATCTTTGCAAGGGAGTTTCAGTCTACTTTTATGAACTTCGTACAGATTTACAAGAAGCTTTATTGTCTAACAAAATCACGATATTGAAAAAATCAAAGGTGAAGTAATTTATATTTATACTTCTGTCTGAAAATAAGTACATAATCTGTAAACGTTGACTAGTAGTGATTGTCGTTGGTAGTTCTGACACTTACTAAGTAGCTTCCTAAATCTCAGGTAACGTAATGAAACACCAGTTAAATAGACTGCGTATGAAACAGGTGCTCTGATTAAGATTATTTTCTGGTAAATCAGAAGACTCTTATTTCATTCCTTATTGTTGGCAATCTTCATAAACTGCATATATTTATTTTCTTTTGAACAGAGGAGAATGAACATAATTTACCTTCACTTTCCATTTGATATAATAAAGTACACATGTGGGGTAGAAATTTGAGTGGGATGTAAATTCCACTTAGATCATCATTTGGATTGAATATATCTGATAACCTTAATTTTTGGAGGTCATTCAATAAAACAGAATAAGGTTACACTTTTAGAAAATGGATCTGCTGAATTGGGCTGTGGCTATTACTTGTTTTATGCAATGTGCATTAAAGATAATTTTCTATTTCTTTAAAGCTCTGGATAACAGAAGAAAACAGTTCTTAACACACACAAAACAATATGACATTATTTTGTAAAGCAAATCAGATTGGCATATAGTTTCATAATATTCACAAATGATGCCAGCCTAAGAAATATCTAAGACTAAGAAATGTCTTTTCAAAAGCGATTTCTCTTCTGTTCTCTTATTTTTTATGAATCTAAGGGAAGTTTCTGCTTATAGAATGTCTCTATGTTCACTCTGTTTCTAAATTTTATGATACTGTTATTTCCAGACAAGTTACCTTAAAGATGGTGTGGATGGCAATGACTGTTCATCTAATCTGAATGCTATAAAGATTTAACCTTTTGCATGATTACTTCCAACTCATCAATCAATGTTTCAAGACCGAAAGACTGTCTTTATCTATGGATCAAATGATCATCTTCTAATGAAAATCTCGAATCAGTGTCTGAAACACACCAGTGTCTGAAATAGTAGAATGGATGATGTTTTCTTTTTTTCAGCCATCTACTAGTGTCTTTGAGTGCACAACAAACTAAAAGTCAATTTCAATGATTTTTCGAGGATTTACATAGAAGAGAGTCCAACCCAGTTAAACCTAGTGAAACAAAGTAAAAAGTCAGAAGTTTTAAATGAATAAGTGGTGATACCAGAGAAGCTTAAAACTAAGATAGGATGTAGACCATTAAAGTCTGGAAGACAAACTGAACAGATTTGTGATTTATTGCTGCCTCTGAGCACAATGGAGCCAGGAGATGATTTACTCTTAGTTTTTATTTACAATTGGAGAAGAGAGACTCATTTGGTCAACATGATAAGTTTAAATACAGTTTGTATTTAAGAAGAGTGACAATTTTAAACATGCTGATTGAACATCAAACAGAATGGAAATGAATTCTGCATCAAGTTATATAGGGCTTTTTGCTGGCTGGGGTTGTGCAACTGAAATTCTCCTAAAAGCTCCTCCAGTTTAATGAGCATGCCTTCCTACATTCCACATGGAAAGGAAAGCAATAAACACTGAATCCATTGATAGCAGGAGTGTGTGTTGCGGGCAGACCTATGCTTCTTTTTAAAATCAATTTGGCATTCAGCCTCTGCTCTCCTCCACTGGGTTTGTCTTACTAAGTTGCATTTTATTTCTTTCTCCCTCTACTGTTCTCTTTACTGCACTTTCCAAACTACAGGTGACCTTGCTGTTTCTACTCAGAGATCTTGCAACCCTTAACCTTTCTAAACTCAAATATTCTCCCACACAGACAAAGGCAATGGAAACGTGATTTGAAATGCTAGATAGAGAGAGAACTCTCAGGAGTGAGAAATAAATTGCACTTGACAGTAATGAGTATAATATTTTAATATTAACTAGACCCATACAGGATCTTTGTATATTGAAAGTGATGTATTATAAATGTGTTCCCATGATAGCTTTGTTTAAAAATTAGATTTTTTGTTTGTCTTCAAAACATATTGACTTGAAACCCTCTCACAAAAATGGAATTGAATTCACTATCTCCTGCTTGTTACCAAGTGCTCTGGGTTGGTTATATAGCATGATCAGTATTGATCCTGCGGGAACAAAACTAACAGTGCTCTTATTTGCAGAGCAAAAGAGAAATTTTTATTTTTATGTTTAACTATCAGTTTTTAAAGGTGAACAAATCCGTGGCTTGAGACTCACATTGTACATTTTCCATGTCAGGCTTTCTTGGTGGAAATATTGAGTGAAACATTGGTCTAGATAAAGTTCTGTGATGAGACCTGTCACTCCAGAGAACTTCACCCTTTCAACATTTGTTCTCAAAAAATAAAAGTGGGATATTATTCATATTGCTACTGTAATTCTTAAAGCAAAACTTAAAAAAAAAACTGATTTTGCTGAAGGTTTGGGCAGTTTGAAATGTTTCAGTTCAGTTCAGTCGCTCAGTCGTGTCCAACTTTTTGCAACCCCACGAATCACAGCACGCCAGGCCTCCCTGTCCATCACCAACTCATGGAGTTCACTCAGACTCACGTCCATCGAGTCAGTGATGCCATCCAGCCATCTCATCCTCTGTTGTCCCTTCTCTTCCTGCCACCAATCCCTCCCAGAATCAGAGTCTTTTCCAATGAGTCAACTATTCACATGAGGTGGCCAAAGTACTGGAGCTTTAGCATCATTTCTTCCAAAGAAATCCCAGGGCTGATCTCCTCCAGAATGGACTGGTTGGATCTCTCAAGAGTCCAAGGGACTCTCAAGAGTCTTCTCCAACACCACAGTTCAAAACATCAGTTCTCTGACACTCAGCCTTCTTCACAGTCCAACTCTCACATCCATACATGACTACCGGAAAAACCATAGCTTTGACTAGACAGACCTTAGTTGGCAAAGCAATATCTCTGCTTTTCAATATGCTATCTAGGATGGTCATAACTTTTCTTCCAAGGAGTAAGCAGTAATCAAAAGACAATACTACTGCTATGGTGATTCTGGTGACAAAAATTGTAACACTATTAATATTAGAGAAGAGGCCAAGGAGAGTGTGAATTGAAAAAAAAAAAGGTAGATTAATTTAGTTCTGTACCATATGCAACTGTTTTGGATATCTTTAATAAGTGAGTTTGAGTGAACTCCAGGAGTTGGTGATGGACAGGGAGGCCTGGCATGCTGCGATTCATGGGGTCACAAAGAGTCAGACATGACTGAGCAACTGAATTGAACTGAACTAAGTGTTCATCTGAAAAAGCTTAGGTTGCTGGTAAATTTTAACAGTTGACTTTCCCTGCTTTAACCTTTTCCAAATTATTCTGGTAAAAAGGTGAACTAATGCCTTAAAAAGATTATATTTTAATGTTTCAAGTTCATAGCATAGATTACTTTAAGATGAATCTTTTTGGCTCATTCTTAAACTACAGTGTATTATAAGGGCTTCCTTCGTAACTCAGCTGGGAAAGAATCCACCTGCAATGTGGGAGTCCTGGGTTCAATTCAGTTGGATTCTTGGGATGGCAAGATCTGCTGGAGAAGGGGTATGTTACCCACTCCAGTATTCTTGGACTTCCCTGGTAGCTCAGCTGGTAAAGAATCTGCCTGCAGTGTGGGAGACCTGGGTTCTATCCCTGGATTGGGTAGATCCCCTGGAGAAAGGAACGGATACCCACTCCAATATTCTGGACTGGAGAATTCCAGTCACAAATAGTATTATAGGGAGTTTGAATTTAAAATTATATATTTGAACTTCTTACTTATGAAGAATATAAGAAATGACTCAGGGCAAGATTATATGTTTTCTCCTGTTGATTCTGTTTAAAGAAAAGGGAAATTCAGAGTAGATAATAGGAGTCAAGACGGCACAAATCAGAGAGACAAAACCTTGGGACTATAAGATTTTGAAATGTTCTCTTTGAAGTCCCAGAGCAAAAATCAGGACAAGCCTTTGAATGCTTCTATCAATAGTCCATTTGCTGCTTAACTTCAAGTTATCTTATGCTGAGCGTGCTAGAAAGACATAGCAGAGTTTTCTGAACTGTGCAACCCAGTAAATTCTTGGCAAAAACAATCACCAAGGTTGTCTTACATCTTTCAAATGAATGTGATCCCTTGCAGCACTGGTTTCTTTCTCTGCCAACATAAAAAAGCAACTCTGCAATTACCACAGTGTCCTCTTCATTGCCCAAAGTATCCACCTTTTCTCAGGTTTAATCTTCTTTGGCTCCTCTTTAAGATATTCTGTTCTTTTCTGGACATCCCATTTTCTCTAGAGACTGATTCTTCAGAATTATTTCCACAGGCTTCTTTTCTATTTGACATCTCCAAATTGCAGTTGCTCCCTGAGATTCTGCCCCGGGACTGCTAATCCCTTTGTTTTCTCAGTAGTCTCTCTCTGAAGGTCTTTTCTTCTTTTATATTTACTAATTTATCTATTTTTACCATCTCTCTGTATCAAACCTATGCAAGATGTAAGTTACCATTTTCCAAGTACCATTTTTTAAAATCACAAAATCTACTACATCTTCACACACATTCTTTCAGTTGTCTAGCTCTACTATGGGTATTTCTCACTTCCACTGTATAATCATAAGGAAATTGATTTAGGTCTAGTGGTGTAGTGGTTTTCCCTACTTTCTTCAATTTAAGTCTGATTTTGGCAATAAGGAGTTCATGATCTGAGCCACAGTCAGCTCCTGGTCTTGTGATGGACAGGGAGGCCTGGCGTGCTGCAATTAATGGGGTAGCAAAGAGTAGGACATGACTGAGCGACTGAACCAAACTGAACTGACTATAGGTATGATCTTTATCATTCCCATTCTACCCTATCACCATACTAATGACCACTGTCACGTATCACCTGAGCTTGTGGCATTCTCCACTAATTGATTTCTTTTAAATCCATTTCTGTTTCTATATCTAAATACAATACTAATAAAAGTTGTGTTCTGGTAAAAATTTTCAGTGATTCTCCATTACTGAATGAAAAACTGTCTATTCTTGTTTTTATCAGCCAAAGTTCTCTACCTACTGCACTCAATCTACCTTTTCAAATTTACTATGAAACATACCATACATATGCTTGTCAAAAGGCATTCCATCTTTCTTAAATATTTTCAACACTTTGTTTTATCTGTTCAATTTTTATTTTCATACGTATCCATCTGTCTATCTATATATACTTTTTATTGCTTTTGGATTTTACTCCACTAGAAATGCTTTCCTCCTAACCCCATATTTTTAAGGACCTGACTTTGTTCTAATCTGGTTAAATATCTGTTTTTTTACTATTATAATGTTTACTTGTGTACCTTCGGAGGCATTCTGTACTTAAACAAGGCAGAAGAGATACTCATGAAACTGTTTTGCTCCATTAAAATTAGAACCTGCCTAAGGTATCTTAGCAGAGAAGGAGATGGCACCCCACTCCAATACTCTTGCCTGAAAAATCCCATGGACAGAGGAGCCTGGTAGGCTGCAGTCCATGGGGTCACAGAGAGTCGGACACAACTGAGCGACTTCCCTTTCACTTTTCACTTTCATTCATTGGAGAAGGAAATGGCAACCCACTCCAGGATTCTTGCCTGGAGAATCCCAGGGACAGGGGAGCCTGGTGGGCTGCCGTCTATGGGGTCACAGAGAGTCGGACACGACTGAAGTGACTTAGCAGCAGCAAGGAAACTTAGAAGAAATGGAGTAGCCATCATGGTCAACAGAAGAGTCTGAAATGCAATACTTGGATGCAATCTCAAAAACGACAGAATGATCTCTGTTCATTTCCAAGGCAAACCATTCAGTATCACAGTAATCCAAATCTATGCCTCAACCGGTGACACTGAAGAAGCTGAAGTTGAACGGTTCTATGAAGACCTAAAAGATCTTTTAGAACTACACCCCAAAAAGATGTCCTTTTCATTATAGGGGACTGGAAGGCAAAAGTAGGAAGTCAAGAAACACCTGGAGTAAAAGGCAAATTTCGCTTTGGAATGCGGAATGAAGCATAGCAAAGACTAGTAGAGTTTTGCCAAGAAAATGCACTGGTCATAGCAAACACCCTCTTCCAACAACACAAGAGAAGACTCTACACATGGACCTCACCAGATGGTCAACACTGAAATCAGACTGATTATATTCTTTGTAACTGAAGATGGAGAAGCTTTATACAATCAACAAAAACAAGACCAGGAGCTGACTGTGGCTCAGATCATGAACTCCTTATTGCCAAATTCAGACTGAAATTGAAGAAAGTAGGGAAAACCACTAGNTTACTTCTTAGAATATTAAAAATAATGTATAAAATATACTGAGAGGAAATCTAGCAGATAACTGTTTAACCAAGTGATCAGAATTACCATCAATATTCAAATTAATATTATGTATTTCTGACATTTTGAACTGAGAAGGATATAACATCATTTCTGTATTAGGTTTGTTAATCTCTAAAATGAGTACACTGTACACTTTAATAATGTCAAGGTCAAGATAGACAAAAAAGACTGATGCTATGTTTCAGATTAAAGAAAACTAAAGAAACTTGACAAATAAATGCAGTGTATTAATCTGGAGTATTGACCAGCTATTTTATTTATACAAATAAAATAGTATAAAACATTACTCAAGTAATTTTAAAAGAAATATAAATTGTAGTTTAGATATTATTACATCACTCAATATTCTGATTTTTATAATTAACTTTTGATTGAGTCAATAATATCTAGTTTTAAGAAATATATTCCAACATACTTAGAAATGAGTGGGTACATTATTTCCAACTTTTCTCAGTGGATTAGAAAAAGGAATATATACATATATAGTTGAATATGTATTTGTATATAGATATAAAGAGAGATTCAAAGATGAGGGAGGGGGAGAGAGAAAAGGTGGAGGAGAAGAAGTGAGGGAGAGAGAGACCTAGCAAATTGGGTAACAACAAAACAAGAGGCAAATCTGGGTGGAGTGTATGTGGGAGTCCTTGTATTGTTCTTACACATTTTTCTATAAATTCAAAATTGTATCAGAATAAGAATTTATTTACAATGTTTGTTCTGAAAGTGAACTGAAAGTGTTAGTCACTCAGTACTGTCCGACTCTTTGCGATTCCATGAACCGAAGTCCTCCAGGCTCCTCTGTCCATGGGATTCTCCAGGCAAGAATACTGGAGTGGGTTGCTAGTCCCTTCTCCAAAGAATCATCCTGACCCAGAGATTAAAACTGAGTCTCCTATATTGCCAGCAGATTCTTTACCATCTGAAGCACCAGAGAAGCCATTTAAAATGTTTTATTATGTACAAATGGAGTTACCAGATAAATTATACCTCATATGTCCAAAGTTCCTTTGCCTCCAATAGTAGACTTTTGCATATTCTGTCTTGTGACCTGATGGAAACACTTAAATCGTCATTTGCATTTTTATTCTTTTCTCTTAAGATTTATGATTTCTGTTGACTTGTACTTTGGACTTAATGTTTGTGTCTCCACTATATTCATATGCTGAAGTCCTGTCTCCAATGAGATGGTATTTGGAAGTGAGGCTTTTGGGAAGTAATTAGATTCAGATGAAGTCCTGAGGAATGAGCCTCCAGGATGGAATCAGTGCTCTTGTAAGAGGAGGAGGCCAGAGCCCCTTCTGTCTCTGTGTGCACACACCTAGGAAAGACCATGTGAGCACACAGTGAGAAGGCAGCTGTCCACATTGTAGGAAGAGGATCCTCAGCAAAAAGCAAATCTGCTGGCACCTTGATCTTTGACTTCCCAGCTGCCAGAGAAATTGTCTGTTGTTTGCCACCCAGACTGTGATAATTTGGTATAGCACTAAGCTAACTAAACTAAGTTGATTCTTTCTAGCTGAAGTAAGGCATTGGTGAAATTATGCTTGTGGTCTAGTAAGTAGAATCACATAAAAAGAATATTATTAGAGTGAAATAATGGAGAGCTGGTTCTAGTGTTTGGAATCATCTGATACTGTCTCAAAGTTTTAACCTTAAAATTCAATTTAAAGCATTCCTCTATATACAAAATTGTCACTAAACATTCAAGCTTAATGATTTTAAAAAGAAAAACTTAGAAATACCCATTTTTACATAACCATGTTTTTTACATTTGTTTTTCTCTATAGCCTCACCACAATTGTGCTAGTTTCTTGTTTCCTCCCTCACTTTTAATTTTTCTCTAAAAACAAAACCAAATTTTACAATATCATGCCTCTTAAAAAGGAAGTTGAAAAGGTAACTTTCTCTTTGTGGGGTGTAATGGAATTTATTATGGATTTTTACCTCAAGTTGTTGTGACTCAGTATACATTTTATGTCATATTTTTATTATTCAAGTATATACTTTGTCTTGCACTTTCTGGCTCATAGTTTCATTTTCCAGGGTCTTACACATTAAAGGGTATTAATATTTTCTGAACAAGTGTATGCATAAATAAATGAATAAATGATGAATATTTTTTCTAACTTCAGCTCAAATCATCACAATTGAAAGGCACATCCAAGTTGAAGTTTAATTATGTTATGTTTGAATTTGTTAAAGTGGTTATTTCTGAGTATCCTATGGTGCTTTACAATGGATTTAAAGTGTCTGTGAGGTTTAAGTATATGGCTGTGACATTTAGAAAAATACAGGAAGATCATTCAGTGTTTCCCAAGACAGACAGAGAATTAGATCTAGTTTTATAGTGTTGTGGCCAAGCATGAGTGAAAAGAGGAAGGTGAAAATTAATTTTGAAATCCAGGAACCCATTTAACTTGGTATTTATGTTAAGGTGTTGGAGAAGACTCTTAAGAGTCCCTTGGACTGCAGGGAGATACAACCAGTCCATTCTGAAGGAGATCAACCCTTGGTGCTCTTTGGAAGGAATGATGCTAAAGCTGAAACTCCAGTACTTTGGCCACCTCATGCGAAGAGTTGACCCATTGGAAAAGACCCTGATACTAGGAGGGACTGGCGGCAGGAGGAGAAGGGGATGACAGAGGATGAGATGGCTGGACAGCATCACTGACTCAATGGACATAAATCTGAGTGAACTCCAGGAGTTGGTGATGGACAGCAAGGCCTGGCGTGCTGCGATTCATGGAGTCGCAAAGAGTCGGACACGACTGAGCAACTGAACTGAACTGAACTGATGAGAGGAGTGAAGGAAAAGAGTAAAGATATTTGAAAATGGAGGTGTCTGCAGATACTCTTCATGAGCACTGTGATGACTGAAACATTGCCCTACCTTTTAAGGCAAGGATGCAGATGAAGGGATTGTTTTCTTTTCATTCTGGAAATTATATTTCTTTACTTATCAATTACCATTTTATATATCAGTACTCAATAATTTGGTGATTTTAAATCATTTCCAGAGGTTAGTTCTTTAAAAATATTTCTCTAAATTTTATAGGACATGCAAACTGTATATTCTTTTTTTATTATTTGAACACACTGCACTGCATGCAGGACCTTAGTTTCCCAAACAGGGATCAAACCTGTGCCCCCCGCATTGGAAGCATAGAGTTTCAACCACTGGAACACAAGGGAATTCCCCCACTGTATATTCTTAAAATATGAATCAACACAAATTGAATATGCCGTGATCAACTCATCCCTCAGAATGGCGTAAGCTAGTTGTGGTCCACTTTGTCAGCTATTGTTATTGTTTAGTCGCTGTTGTGTCTGACTCATTTACAACCCTATGGACTATAACCCACCTGGCTCCTCTGGGAGGAGCCTGGGATTTCCCAGGCAAGAACACTGGAACAGGTTGCCATTTCCTTCTCCAAGGGATCTTCCTGAACCAGGGATGGAACTGTGTCTCCTGTATTTGCAGGCAGACTCTTTACTGCTGAGCCACCTGGGAAGATTTGTCAGCTATTATAAATGGTTTTTCCAGTGGTCATGTATGGATGGATGTGAGAGTTGGACTGTGAAGAAAGCTGAGCACTGAAGAATTGATGCTTTTGAACTGTGGTGTTGGAGAAGACTCTTGAGAGTCCCTTGGACTGCAAGGAGACCCAACCAGTCCATTCTGAAGGAGATCAACCCTGGGTGCTCTTTGGAAGGAATGATGCTAAAGCTGAAACTCCAGTACTTTGGCCACCTCATGCAAAGAGTTGACTCACTGGAAAAGACTCTGATGCTGAGATGGATTGGGGTCAGGAGGAGAAGGGGACGACAGAGGATGAGATGGCTGGATGGCATCACTGACTCGATGGGCGTGAGTCTGAGTGACCTCCGGGAGTTGGTGATGGACAGGGAGGCCTGGTGTGCTGCGATTCATGGGGTCACAAAGAGTCACATGACTGAGCTACTGAACTGAACTGAACTGATACTTTCTCTACCCATCTTGGATCTTTGCTCTCCTTGCCTTTACTTCTACTGTTTCTAAGTATCTCAACTAAATTGTAGCAACAGCCCCCGGTAGGACTTTCTGCTTCATGTCCTGCTGAATCCATCCTCTGCAACACTGTGGGAGGAAGAAAGATCTTTCTAAACTACAATCTGAATCTGTCACTCAATTCTTACGTTACTTTAGTTACTTACCTTGAGGATGAAATCCAGACAGTTTGATGTGATATACAAAACCCTAGTCATTTTTCATAGAGAATAGCTTTGCAGTTGTCAATGGAGAGGTGGATAGGGGAGGGATGGATTGGGATTTGGGGATTAGCAGATGCAAACTACTATGTATAGAGCAGATAAACAAGGTCCTACTAGGTAACTATATTCAATATCCTTTGATAAACCATAATGGAAATGAATATGGAAAAGAATGTATGTGTGTGTACATGTATATGTATGTATATGTAGCACAGTGCTCAATTATGTCTGCCTCTTTGAGACCTCATGAGCTATAGCCCAGGCTCCTCTGTCCATGTGACTTTTCAGTCAAGAATACTGGAGTAGATTGCCATTTCCTCCTCCAGGGGATCTTCCTGACCCAAGGATGGAACCTTCATGTCCTGTGTCTCCTGCATTGGCAGACTGAATTTTTATGACTGATCCACCAGGGAAGATATATATAAATAATCCCTAGTCATTATTGTTATTGCTTTACCATAGTGGACAATTAGGAGAAGGAAATGGCAATCCACCCCCATATTCTTACCTGGAGAATCCCATGGACAGAGGAGTCTGGTGGGCTGCTGTCCATGGGGTCACACAGAGTCGGGCAAGACTGAAGAGACTTAGCAGCAGCATCAGTGGGCAATCATGTATGCATATATATTTTTTTCTTGACCAACATTAATTTTCTCTCTCTCATTTCTTTGATAACAGCCTGCTCTTTTCATCAAATAGTATCTATGTTATTTTCAATCATGATGTTCTGCTCTCCTTTAGCCAAGCAGTGGCTGTATGACCCAAAATAGACCCAAACAGACTCTTTCTGAAAATTTGAATTTCAGATGACTATGCTAAACAGCATATCCCTGCATTCATCATGTCTCCTTGCATTTGAATATGTTTTGACTCTTAGTGTAATAACCTCTCATCTCTGCCTTTTAACTCAAATATCACCCTTTTGGAAGCTTTCTTACCTCTACCACTGTGACATGGAAACTCTCCCTATGTCCTTTCACTGCACTTAAATCTCTGTATACTACTTCTCACTTACATGCCCACATCCTCCTCCAGAATGTTAGCTTTGGGAACACAGAGAGTAATGGAAGTGCAATGAAATAGAAGAAAGAACATGAATTCAGTGATAAACTAGGAAAATTAGAAGAATGAACAGAACAATAGATGCAGAGAAATATGTGTTAAGAGTCTCTAGTAGTTGCAGCAAACTAAGCTGTTGTCTTCTCAAACTGGGAGAAACTTTTGGAGAAAGCATATGTGGCAGTTACTACTATTATTCACTAAGTATTCCAGGTTACTCCCCTCCAGACATGTGATAAGACTGTATTTCCTAGAGTCCTTGGGTTTCTGGTCACTGAGTTGTGAACAGAAGTTATGTATGTGACTTAATTGCAGGAATGCAAGCCTCTACTGCTTTCTCATTCTGACATGGGCAATGAGAGGGAAAGTTACCCATCAGCCTGGTAACTATGATTAGCAGACACCCAGTGGGCATGTGTTGGGAGAGAGAGATCAATCACCGCTATTTTCAGCTGAGATTTTGGAAATGTTTGTTAGCACAGCATAACCCATTCTACCCTGGTTTCTCCTGAATGGAACCAAGTGATAGAAATGACAGGGGATAGCCAATAAAAAGTACAGAAAAAGAAGAAATGAACTAAGTCTCAGGCTTGATTTAAGTTAGCAAGCTTTATCATAAACTACTGAATTCTGATTTTAATCTATCCTTATTTGATGAATTGCAAGCAGCGTTATCCATTCTTTGCTGTTTGAAGGAGGAAACCTTCTTTACTCCCTCTGGAAAAGCCACAGACAATAATATTTACAGCCCTCGGCCTCTCCTGCCTGTTGAAAAGAGGAGTCATTTCATACACAGATTGCACATACAAATCAAATCACACATTGTTCAGGGAGAGAAAAGCAAAAGGAGGATGAGAGCAAAAGAGCACAAGAGAAAGTGAGAGGGAGAAGGAAAGCAAGAGAGGGCGTGTGATTCACCAGCATTCTGCCTGGTCACCCCGCAACCCCAAATATAGCCACTTACATGCTGGAGGTACATCAAGAAGATTAATCTACAGTGGTGGCATTTCACTTACCAAAAAGCAAGTAGGAACGATGTTTTATGCAGAAGCTTATAAAATATAGTTCTTATCTATCCTATAATCACATCACAAAGCTCTCATAGGAGGCCTTCCTTAAGGCCTCCTACTAATTATATGTGTTTCACAAAAAAAGTGTAGACATTTAATTAATGTTTGAACAAATGCAATGTCTGAAAAAATAAATCTATCCCTCAAAGCAGAATTGTCCAGCTATAAAGTAGTCCAAAATACAACCAATAAATGTAGATAAATGCAGCAATTATGTAACACACTTATTTTCTCAAATTCTTTGTATTGCTGGATAAGCACAACAAAGCCATCTGATTACAGCGAACAGAAGAGTGGAAGACTGTTTCAGCATCTGGGGCTTGTAATTAGCTCTCCTGGTTTATTTCCAATCAGGCACTTTTATGCAAGTGGTTTGAAAAGTACAATTGCAAAATTAAAGTAGTTATATTTAAAATTGTATTAAAGTATCACTGAAAGAAAAAGAAAGATGATTTTAATACAAATGCACATTCATTTTAATAAGCGCTGTTTTAGGAACATTAGATATTATCTATTATTGCTCATTGATTCGTAACCTTCATCCCATATTAGTCAAGCGGCAATAGCTACCACAAGAGGGCAGAGAGTGAATGCTAATGATTTAATGAGAGTTATCTTGTCCAGGATAATCTTATTCTCATGGCAGCCTCAGACCTCAATTCAGAATAATATCATTAACTGAGTTCTCTTATCACAGTCACAACTACCACAGTCTCATGTGTTCTTAAATTATTCTGCTCAGATAGCCTAATTTTCCCACTAAAGCCTTTAGAATGAGAGTAGGAGAGAGAGAAAGGAAAAAATAGAAAGTCAGTTTTTCTATATTCTCTTGACTAACCATGCCGTCAGAAGATTAAGATCCAGTAAATATATACAATATGATAGTAAGATAAAAAATGTACACAAATAAAGTGCTTTTTATTGATTCTCTATGAAATAATTTTTAAAAAGAGGAATTTTTTTCTTCAATATGCCCTACCTAAAGTGGAATATAGATTAATACATTTTTCAGTAAATTTATTATTATAACCAGTGGGCACTTCTATTCAATTTGGAGGCAAACAAATCTAGTTTAACCAAAGCTACTCTTTCATTCCATATTCCAATCAGTTTTGAGCACCTGTTTGAAGGCATGAAATAAATTTCAATTTACCCTGTGACAAAACAAAAATATGTATCTTCGTCTTGTAGATTAATTACATATATAAACTCTGACAGTGACTCTTCCATTAAAAACTAGGAATCACATCTCTTAGTGCTGAAAACTTAAATTAGTTTCTTAAGCTACTTTACTTGTTATTGACTATAATGATCATATAAAATACCAATGAAAATTGGATACTTCATAAATAGTGATTTACAGTTCTGTGTACGCTGGAACTCAAGAACATTTTTCACAAGTTGGCTTTATTGTTTTCTAGACAATGATTGTTCTTGCCAAGAATAACCTTGATTCAGAAGATGGATGTATTATAGAACCAGAACAAGTCTATTTTTCCCTCCTCTTCATTCTTTGGCTCAAAGAAGAGTAGACAATGCATGTTCTATGGGAAATGGTGAATCATCTGTCGTGTTGTGAATGTTCTACCACATCTTAGAGGTGAAAATTATTTTGAACAGTGAATTTGAGGACTAGGGCTTCATCATTCCTATAAAGGCTGATGAGCTATCCTAACTAAAGACAATTAGAAGCATAGTATTTGCACTCAAAATGATGAGTGATTACAGATAACTATTATTCTATTATTGGCTGAATATACTGTTTTGTGCTTTTTGCTTCTAGAATAATTGGAAAACAATATTATTATATAATTATTGATATATTTTAAAAGCTTTTAAGCAACTACTGGGCTAGAAATAAGTTAAATAGTTTAACTGTATTATCTTTCATTATTTGTCCCATATTACTGATGGGGAAATTGATAACTAAAGAAAAAGTTACTGCATTCTGTCAAAGCTTGGCTTTAGAAATGGTAAATGCTATTCCCCTCTTGTTCCACTGGATGAAGCGGATCTCATGGCCAAGTCTGTCAATGCTAAAATAGAGAGTCCCGCAGGAAACATCTCATCATGGAGAGGAGATTTTTGATATAAAACCATTAGTGGTATATGATAAATACAGTACCAGTGAGCAAATGCAGTTAGAGAAGACAGGAAAGGGCACACCAGACAGTCAGAAAAATGGCTAATGCAAGCCTGAAACAAAACAGTGGCCTCAAAGTGGGAGAGATGGAGAATATTCAAGGGTTTTGGGGATCAAACCAGAAAATGTTAATGACATTACTCTTCTTTTAGATAGAAATACTCTAAATATAATATTTGCAAAGCAAAATTAAGATGTTTGTTGAAAATTTTCCTCATTGAAAATACAAACTTAGTCATGGTTTCAGTGAAATGTTATTTTCTTCTGACAAGCATTACAAAAGGACCTTCAATAGGTCAATTTTATGGGCAGAAACTGGATAATGAAATAATAACTTTGCTTATATAAATAGCTTGAACTGAACCTAACTTTATTATGGAGAAGAACAGGGGCAAATTATAGGTGATTATTATTGTTGTTGGTAGTTAAAATGAAAAGATTTTTGAAGGCTTTTTGTTCAACTAAGGAAATTGAATGAGACAAAACAAGAAAAAATAAATCCCATTTCCTCTGGAATACACTAATTATTTGTATTATTCCATATCTAAAAGAGAATAAAAAAAGCTTCGATGCTGGTCTTTCAAGGTTGTTTTGTTTGTACATATTTTTCTTTTTCTGTGAAAATGTGAAAACCCAAGTTGTTTGTACCTCCCACATACAAAAAAAAGCTTTCACTGATATACTTAAGAAGGGATGGTACGAGGAGGGAGGAGGGAGAGGGGTTTAGGGTGGGGAACACGTGTATAACCTGTGGCAGATACATGTTGATGTATGGCAAAACCAATACAATATTGTAAAGTAATTAACCTCCAATTAAAATAAATAAATTCATATTTTAAAAAAAGAAAGAAATACAATTTTTGTTTCCTTTCCCTCCTACTCCTTTAGCATTTTTCCAAAGGCCTTTTTTAATATTTTATTTTCTAAGAGCAGTTTTAGGTTAGGGATGTCACTCAGTCGTGTCCGACTCTTTGTGACCCCATGGACTGTAGCCTCCCAGGCTCCTCTGTCCATGGGATTTTCCAGGCAATAGTACTGGAGTGGGCTGCCATTTCCTTCTCCAGCGGATCTTCCCAACCCAGGGATCGAACCCGGGTATCCCACATTGTAGACAGACGCTTTACCATCTGAGCCACCAGGGAAGTAGGGAAATCCTTAGTTTTAGGTTTGTAAAGATAATAAAAGAAGGTTCAGAGCTTTCCCTATAACCTCTGCCCCCATATATGCTTATCAGTATCACTCACCAGAATGAGTGTTTTTTTTTTTTTAAACCAAAGGTGAATCCATTTTGATATATCATAATCACCCAAAGTCCATAATTTACCTTAGGGTTCACTCTTGGTACCATGCATTCTCTGGGTTTCATCAAATGTATTATAGCGTGTGCTCATTATTATATATCATACAGTGTTTCCACTGCCCTAGAAGTCTTCTGTCCTCTGCTTATTCATCTCCCATCCCTCTCACCCCTGGTTACCACTGATCTTTTAACTATCCCCATAATTTTTCTTTTCCAGAACATCTTATCTTTAGAATCACGCATTATGTATGCTTTTCAGATCGGCTTCTTTCACTTAGCAAAATGTATTTTTTTCCTCCATGTTCTTTTGTGGTTTGATAGTTGATGATTTTTTAGCACTGATAGGATTCCATTGTGTTTATGTACCACCAATGTGCTTTTCTTTTTAAGAAACATAGTTCTTCAATGTACCTTCATTGTACCTTAAGAAACAAGTATCTTCAAGAGGTACTTGATTTTGTTTCTGTTAACTTGCTTTTAATATTATAATCTCTTCAGTGTGTATTATCTTTTAGATATCACAATAGAACTGGAATAACTAGTCATTCATATACATATATTTCATAAGAAGTCCCAAGTTTCGACTTTTTAAATTCTTAAGAGAGTGATTTTATATGATGAAAAATAATCCATTTAAGTGAACATTTTTGAATCTCTNCTCCAAATTTTCTAACCTATGTGTTTTTATTTGAAGCTAAATTTTTGATTTAGGATTTCAAGCTGTTCCCAAATCAGTGCTATTTTCCGACAGATCTACACTTTGCCATCAAAATAAAACATGAATATATATTTTGCTTCTTTTCTGTGAAGTTTGGTACAATACCAGTATTATCAGTTACATAAGTAAATTTTATTCTTTGATACCAAATATTGAGTTTAAAATATTTAAATCTTTGTAAAACTTGAGATTTTAGAATCTTATTTAGAAATTAACAAAATTTTGACCCAAACTTATACTTACTTAAGGTTCAAATTTTTGCTTATACCATCTCTACATTATGTGTATATATTTTTATTGTA
>SJYQ01000591.1:137429-154165 GCA_006410935.1 Redunca redunca | reverse complement strand
TTTTACTCTATTTTGCTTTACAATACTGTATTGGTTTTTGCCATACATTGACATGAATCCACCACGGGTGTACATGTGTTCCTAAACCTGAACCCCCTTCCCACCTCCCTCCCCATAACATCTCTCTGGTCATCCCTGTGCATCGGCCCCTAGCATCCTGTATCTTGCATCGGACATAGACTGGTGATTCATTTCTTACATGATAGTACACATGTTTCAATGCCGTTCTCCCAAATCATCCCACCCTCTCCCTCTCCCTCAGAGTCCAAAAGTCCATTCTACACATCTGTGTCTCTTTTGCTGTTTCGCATACAGGGTCATCATTACCATCTAAGACACATGCAGTGTTAGTCTGTGGGAAGTAGGTTTAACTCATACCCTGTTGGAATTGATTTCAGAGCTACCAAATTTTTAACAGTTGCGCACTGTTTGCCATAGCATTTCCACTTGTAAGAACCTATTCTGTGAGACTAATAGTAATAGTAGACTACTAAACTAATAGTAATAGTAGACTACTAGAATACTATTATACTAGTAAAAAAATGAGAAAATTCACTGCAGCATATTTTCTAACAGAAAGAAAAAGACTGAAGATAATATATCCAGGGATATGAGAATAGGAAAATGTTTGGGTCAAGTTTGTTACATCTTTACAGTTTAATTAAAATTGAGTTCAAATGCAAGCAATAGAAAAAAAAAACACACAAAACAAAAATATAAATAAAATAGATGGCCCAAATTAGAAATTGACTTCTCCTTCATATTAATGTAGGGCGTCTCTACTTCATGAAACCCTTGAGGACCCAAACTATCCATTTCACTGCCCCATCATTCCTGAGCTGTGACCCTTCATCCTCACAGTCCAGCTTGAAAATAACCACATTTAAGGTGCAAAATGGAGTAATGTGTAAAGATGTAATATGTAAAAGATGCAGGAAAATATGTCAGTTTATATCTTATTAATCAGAACTTAGAGGAATAAGCAAGACTGCAGTGTATATTCTATTTTTTTCTTTTTATTTCTTTAAATTGAAGGATAATTGCTTTAGAGAATTTTGTTGTGTTTTGTAAAACTCAACATTAATCAGCCATACTGCATATTCTTGATAATCATTTGACCAACTAAAAATTATATTACTTTAAGCAAATGGAATACTTGGTGATGGTGAAAAAAAATAGTCTCTCTCAAAATGTTTAAAATAAAGTAGTTATTTGTATAGTACTTGGAAGAATGATTTCAAAATATAATTTGGTTTGAGAAAGCAATTTTCAGAAACATTTATATAATGTTATGACTTTGCCTCTGTTTGCCTATAAATAAGGTGATAGTAATAGTAAAGGTTAAACCTGATATAGTTTCATTAAGTTCTTAGTACATGGTAAATGACTGGTATGTATTTATTATTATTCTAATGATTATTTAAAAATATTATATGTAGATGGGTATGTGTTTGCGAAAGTATGTCTCCCTTTTTAGTACATACACTTTTGTGTTTAAAATATTTTTAAAGTATATACTGCTATAGTTTTTTTTTCTTAATCTGGAAATGAAAATATCTAGCTGTATGAGTGTCAGAGGCAATGTACTTACAGATTTTCCATATACAAGTTTTTAAGATTAAATTAACAGAACTGTAGTGAGCTGGGCTTTTATGGTATAAAATAAACAGGATATTATGTTGCTGTGGGGAGAGAGGAAATTAGCCAAGACGGTGTGTTCAAGCTCTCTTGACCCACGTTTAAAAATGACTATGTAACAGCTGAGATTGTTTATAGCATTGCGCATGTGCATCACAAGGTACTCAGCTGGACCCAGGCTACTTTTGTTATGTGAGCTCCACCTAAAAATCCCTGGCATTATTGCTGTGTTACGGCTGTGTCCGTTGGGTCAGCCCAAGAGGAGATAATATAGCATGTCGACTACTACGGCTGCTGTGTCAGCCAGGAGCGAATATTATTATGACCCCTGTGCCAGCCAGGCGAGAGGTTGTCTTGTGTGAAGTTATGCTATAGCTGTTGCCAGGAGAGAATAATCATGTCTATAGTTCCTAAGGCTCCTGAAGTCTTCTCCCAGCTTCTTAAGTGGAGCCTTGTCTATCCTGGATTCAGCAAACAGTGGGCACAATGAGATACAGTGAGACGACCGGCATCATGATCAGTATCAGCGATATAGTTGCATATATTAGATTCCCAACAGAATGTTAGCAGATGCTACATGTTAAATAAAAACACCAGAGAAAAGAAGTTTTCTTTGTGAGTATTCAATTTATCAGTATTCTTATGGAAAATTCTCAGAATTCTGCTGTTATCTTTGGTGCTCATTGTGAATAGTATTTAAGTAAGCATGTTAACCTATATGCAGGTCAGGAAGCAACAGTTAGAACTGGATATGGAATAACAGACTGGTTCCAAATAGGAAAAGGAGTACAAGGCTATATATTGTCACCCTGCTTATTTAACTTAATTCATAATTTTATAATTTTAACTATTTTAAAGTGTACAATTAGTGGCATTTATTGGGTTGGCAAAAAATTTTGTTCAGATTTTTCTATAACGTCATACAAACTATCAGAAGAACTTTTTGGCCTGTCTAGTAATATACCCACATGTTGTGTATACTTCAGAATATTTTCATGAACCCCAAAAGGAAACCCTGTACCCATTAAGCAGCCACTCCTCATTCCTCTGTTTTCCCAGCCCCTACCAACCACTAATCTGTTTTCTGTTTTCAAGCATTGACTTATTCTGGGTCTGATATTTTATATGAATGGGATTATAAACATGTGGCCTTTTATGCCTGATTTATTTCACTTTTAGTGGAATATTTTCAAGATTCATCCCCACTGTACATATTTTTGATGTCTGAATGATGTTTTATTGTATGAAAATAACAAACTTTGTACATTTAGGTTGTTTCCACCTTTTAGGTATTATAACAGTTCTGCTATAAATATTGGTGCAAAATTTTTTTGCTTCAAGACTAGTTTTCAATTCTTAGGGAAGTATGGGAGTATTAGGAGTGGAATTGCTGAGTCGTATGGTAATTCTTCCCTTGTGGCTCAGGCAGTAAAGAATTTGATTGCAATGTAGGAGACCAGGGTTCAGTTACTGGATCAGGAAGATTCCCTGGAGAAAGGGATGGATACTCACTATAGTATTCTTGCCTGGAGAATTCCATGGACCAAGAAGACCAGCAGGCTATAGTCCAAAGAGTTGGACATAACTGAGCAACTAGCAATGTTACATTTACCTGGTAATTCTTTGCTTTACTTATTGAGGTTAAAGCATCTGCCTCCAATGTGGGAGACCCAGGTTCAATCCCTGGGTCGGGAAGATTCCCTGGAGAAGGAAATGGCAACCCACCCCAGTATTCTTGCATGGAGAATCCGATGGACTGAGGAGCCTGGTGGGCTGCAGTCCACGGGGTCACAAAGAGTCGGACACGACTGAGTGACTTTACTTTACTTACTTATTGAGGACTCTCAAATCATTTTCCACAGTGGCTACACCATTTCACATACCCACCAGCACCGTGGAAGATTCTAATTTCTCCAAAGCATTGACAGCACTTACTTTCTGCTTTTTTTGTTTGCTTGTGTACAGTCATCCTAGTGTGTGTGACCTTATTATAATTTTGACTTGCATTTCCCTAATGACTATATTTTTATGTGTTTTTTTGGCATTTGCATATCTCTTTTGAAGAAATGTGTATCCAAATTCTATGCCCATTTTAAAATTGACTTCCTTGTATTTTTTTGTTATTGAGTATGAGTTTTTTTATTCTGGATACTATAGTTTTATCAGATATGATTTGTAAATCATTTACTCATGTATATGATTTGTAAATGATTTTTTCTCATTCTGTGTGTTTTCTTTAAACCTCTTTTGATGTACATAGTTTTCAAGTTTAATGAAGACCCACATATTCATTTGTTGCTTGTGCTTAATGGTGACATTGTCAAATCCAAGATCATGAACAGACGAAAACTTTTGTTCTAAGAGTTTTATACATTTAATTCTTATATTTAAGTATTTAATTGATTTTGACAATTTTTGTATATGATGGTGGTATAGTTTCTTCTTTTGTATATGGTTTGATTTTTTGACATTTGTTGCAGTTTCAATAAATTTTGCGATTATAATTAGCAATTTAAATATCCTGGAAATTTATTATGTATGCCAAGAAATGAAGCTAAAATTTATTTGAGCAATACACATGCTACTGTGCTAAAAGCTTTATACATTCTCATTTATTCCTCAAATAAATCTATGAGGCTTCACGTAAGACTAGAAAACCAGAGACAAAAATCCTCAAAATTTTCCATTGCAGAATGAATTTTTAAAAGACTTTTATTACTTATAGCTATCTAAATTAAAACATGTAAGTTAATGGAATACATGTGAATATTTTACTAATAGTCTTGTTTGTCTATACAATTATAAGATGTCTCTTACCTCAACAAAGAATACATGTTAGCCACTTATTTCTAATATTCAAATGCTGAGCAGCTTTCTCCATGTCAAAAATTTAAGCTCTAATAAAAAGTAAATATAACTGTNTTATTTTAATTTTAATATAAAAACAAACAAACAAATACATTAGTTAAACATTGTTCAACTCCTATTCCTCCAACTACTGGTTTGTAAAGTTGTATGATCTTAAAGATGTCTCTGAAGCACTGTAATCCTATTTCCTCATCTGTAAAGCAAAGATTTCTATAGGCCAGATTTTTAATGCCTTGTACAAATTAGATATTTAAGATATATTAGTTTATTTCTCACTTGTCTGTTTTAGTTCAATTTCTTTATAACTGTAAAGTGAGCATTTTTTCCAGATGGCATTACAAAGTTTTATCCAGTTAGAATATCCTGACTAAAAAAAGAAAGCACAATTTAATAAATATACATATTACAGATAAAAACATAGTATAATAAAATCAATAAGAGAGCTTGATCTGTATGTATATACAAATCTATTGCTTTCTTAAGACCCATATTAAAAGCTTACTTTAGGCAAAGAGTTACATTCGATTGCAGGAAAATTTAGTGCTCTTTTTAAATTCCCAACTGGCACACTCAGAGTCTCCCTCTCTCTCTTCCTTAGATATAACTTCGGATTCTGCCTTTTGATATAATGGCTCTGGGCAGGAAAAGTGCATCTCTGATCCTCGGGGCACCTGGTACATCCACCTGCCCCTGGAGGAGGAGGGATCAGAGCTAAGCATGACTCACAAAGGGCAACAACTGAATGGGAAAGTTGAGACTGTGCTTGTAAAGTGCTGGATCAAGAAAAGAGGACCTGAAGTATTTGAGAAAGCAGTGAGGCTGCTTCTCACTCACTGACAGGCAAAACCTCAGGTGATAATTGGAGATTCTTGGAAAGATCTAGGAAAATACATTCTGAAGTGATAGGAAAGAAGAAGGAAAAGAAAGTGGACAGGCAGAAGACAAGTTGAGATTTTTTGTGTACAGAGATGATTGATTAATCTTTGTAGGTCATAATAGACTCCTGGCTCATGAGAGCCACTCTCGTCTGTTGGTTGAACTCGTGATACTCTTTAGGAAGGAAATCTGAGGGATGAGCAATAGGGTAGAGGGAAGGCATATAGTCACTTGTACCAAGGGGTAGCTAGAGAGCAGGGGCTGTAGTGGGTGGTTTGTAGTATCACAGCTCATTCGTTATCTCTCTCTTTTCTCTGTCACACACATGCACACATGGACACACACAACCTGTAAGAAAAGGGTATTATCTTCTTTCTAAAATTAAGGAAATCGAAGCTTGGAGAGTTTAAGTTATCTACCTCTCTCTCTCTGTATGTTCAGTAATGTTGGACTCTTTGTGACCCTTGGAACTATAGACTGCCAGGCTCCTCTGTCCTTGGGATTTTTCAAGCAAGAACAATGGTGTGCATTGGCATTCCCTCTTCCAGGGAATCTTCCCAACCCAGAAGCTGAACACTCTTCTCCTGTGTCTCCTGCATTGCAGGCAGGTTCTTTACCTCTGAGTCATCAGGAAAGTCTGCAAATTATCTACCTATGACTACTCAACAAGTATGTTGAAAGAAGCATTCATGTTCAAGGTTGACTAGCTCCAGATTTATCAGACCATCCTTTTATTACTTTGAAAGTTCCTTCTCTTCCTCCAAGGTACTCACTAAGCACCCAGAAGATTTGCCATTGAAAATGTATAATTAAACTTCTAAATACGATGAGGGATTTCTAAATATTCAGCTTATTCAAATTTTTCTGATTATGATGCTTATGACAATATATAGACAATTTTAGAACATAAAAATTTGTGAAATTTTATGTTCACTAAGCAAGCAGCATGGAAATTGCTAGTTTGATGGAATAGTCTTGTCACTAACCCGTTTGTATAAAAGAGATTCATTAAGTAACAGCTTAAAGAAAGCACAAAATATATAGAAGGGGATGACAATAAATGTACAAATGACAAAAAACAGAAGAAGAGAAGACTATAGAATATTGCAGATACTGACAAGGTTTTGGTTGTATTTAAAGATTTTTAATAATGTTTTAATTCTAAATTAGTATAAAGAAGTGAAAATAATGCCAGTGTTATGAAGATATTTTTAAGAAGTTTCTTATACAGACTGTTTGTAACATCATCATCCATTGGTCCAGAAGAAACATGATAATATTCAATCATTCGATAATTGATGTTTTAATTTGTTTACGCAAATGGTGTTTTACCTTTTTTTTTTCATTATCTCTTTTTTTCTGGCATTTTTCAGTGTTGTTTTGATCGGATAATTAATGGCATTGGTGTTTATTTAAAAGTGTTTTCTGTTTCAGGATGCTCTAAAAAAACCCACTCCTACTGCAGAAAAGTGCACTTCAACAATTAACTGTTAAGTGCTGGTGTAAATTAAGGCTGTATACAGGTAGATAAATGAACCTGTCATATATATAATTGCTAAGCAAAGTGTTTACACTTTTAGCCATTTTCATTGGTTTGCTAATGCAGCTTTCTGTTCTAAAATGATAAATCATCATTTGTTAAGAAATAGGTCTTCCCTCTGTAGTTAAGGAATGTTTTCCATCGTTAATACAGACGGCTTTAGGGTTTCAGAAAAGAAAAAAGGAGGGACTCTTCATGGTGTAAAACAATGTCTTTTTTTCTCTGTGATGCAGGCTCCAGGTGGATGGTTTATAATAATTCATGGCCCAAAGTAGTTTTAAGGAAAGAGATTTGCATGCTCCAGATGATGCAGAGTCACAGCTGAAAACTGTAACCCCAGAAAGAGTAACTCCTGAGGTGGCAGAAGTTGAAAACTATGTGAAATGTGCGAAGTGTTTTGAGAACAGGGCACCTTTAAATTGCCTTTAGAAAGCACACTGCTTTTACGCTATGTCTACGGGGAGCCTCTGATTTTAGTGTTTGAATGAAACCTTTTTCCTTTTTTCTGCCTGGCTACATTACAGTGGCACAAATGTTTTCGTGGACAAATTAATGTATTCTCTTTATAAATCCATAATGCATTCTGAAATTGTGTGCTTTAGTGGTCTGCCTTTCAGTTGGCTGCAATTAAGTGAGAAGCCTGAGGCTAGGGTAAGCCTTAGTACTTAAATGTCAGCACTTGGTTCAGGAGTTTTATTTACATGATCTGTTTACTAATTGCTGACAGTGGATTTTTGGGATACTGAGCCTCAAAGAGTCTATCTTTCGAGTTGGATTTTCCTTCCAGCTTGAGTTTTATGTGTGAAAAATATGTGTTTTGGCGGGGTCTCAGTATCCCCCCATCACTGACTCCAGCATTTTATGGACTTCAAACATTTGCATATGGGAGGGGTTCTCTAATGGCGCAATGTTGGGGAATTTTGTTTGACTACTTCTGAGTTTCTCATGGTATTTAGTTTCTATTCAATTCACATTATTGGCAGAAGCTCTGAATGGAGATTTTTTTTAAGTATAAATTTATTTATTTTAATTGGAGGCTAATTACTTTACAATATTGTATTGGTTTTGCCATACATCAACATGAATCCGCCACAGGTATACATGTGTTCCCCATCCTGAACACCCCTCCCTCCTCCCTCCCAGTACCATCCCTCTGGGTCATCCCAGTGCACCAGCCCCAAGCATCCTGTCTCATGCATTGAACCTGGACTGGTAATTCATTTCATATGTGATATTATACATGTTTCAAAGCCATTTTCCCAAATCATCCCACCCTCTCCCTCTCCCTCTCCCACAGAATCCAAAAGCCTATTTTATACATCTGTGTCTCTTTTGCTGTCTTGCATACAGAGTTATCGTTACCATCTTTCTAAATTCCATATATATGCATTCAGTTCAGTTCAGTCGCTCAGTCGTGTCCGACTCTTTGCGACCCCATGAATCACAGCATGCCAGGCCTCCCTGTCCATCACCATCTCCCAGAGTTCACTCAGACTCACATCCNGCTGTAATCACCATCTGCAGTGATTTTGGAGCCCCCAAAAATAAAGTCTGACACTGTTTCTCCATCTATTTCCCATGGAGTGATGGGACCGGATGCCATGATCTTCGTTTTCTGAATGTTGAGCTTTAAGCCAACTTTTTCACTCTCCTCTTTTACTTTCATGCATTAGTATACTGTATTGGTGTTTTTCTTTCTGGCTTACTTCACTCTGTATAATAGGCTCCAGTTTCATCCACCTCATTAGAATGATTGGAGATTTAAGTTTACAGTTGCCTCCTTCAAGAGGTGTAGTTCTCAGAAAAGGCCAAGGTCATCTGTAATCAAAGAATAATTCAGAGAAATGAGTAGAAAAATATTTCAAAATGCATTTCAGGGTGCTGTATTTATAATCAAAATGTTAGTAGAGTTTACTTAAAGGAAATAACTTATTAGAACAAAGAAATATTTGACCATTTACTAAGAAACGCAGAATATTACACAAGTAACAACAAGCATGATGGTAGATGTACAGAAATGCATAAGATGTATCTCAAGAATAAATGTATATGTATGTAAGCAGTTCTCTAGCTCTTTTTTCCTCCCTCCCTCCTTCTCTGTAGTGATTTAAATGGGTGGGATTGGACGGGCGTGGGAGATAGGTCCAAGAGGGAGGGATATATGTATACATATGGCTGATCTGTGATGTTGTACATCAGAAACTAACACAATATTGTAAAGCAACTGTACCCGTTAAAATGAATTGTGATGGGAGCATGGAGAGATTTCTCTGCTCCAGGCACTCCCTCTTGACAAATCTCATTATACCACAATCATATTCTTATGTTCAATCTATCATGATGCTTCCAATCTCTCTTAAGCATATCACATAACTAATCTATTGGTTCTATTCATTTTCTGCCCACCTAAACCTCTTCCACTTACACACATTCCTCCCCACATACATCAGATTCGGACACATTTGAAGTTACAGTCACTATTAATACCAGTTTAAAGGAGAAACACATCTCTTTTTATAATACCTGCTAAGTAGTCCTCTTTATTATATTGTACAACCTATTCAAAATTCTGGGTTGCACTGAAAATTCCGTGTCTGTAATCTCTGATTACTAATGGTGCCAATAACTAATTGTTTCAAATAGGTTTCAGCAAAGTAATTTAATTAGAATTTGAATGAATGCTCATTTGAAGCCAACATTCGGGCTTTATTTCTGAAAGTAATGCCATCCTTAATGATGAAGGAAAATACATAATAAATGACTGTTGTGAGGTTTCAAAATGAATTTGGTATTTTCAGATATTCAGGAGGTAGGGAGTGGGTAGTGACAAAAGAAGAGAGATGGAAAGCATAGCCAGTCTTTGTAGCATTGTGAGTGTGAGGTTGGCCAATGTTTCAGGGTGTATTTGAGGAGCTCACTATGTTACCCTAGTTTATTGGTAAATTCTTTTCATCACCAATGCTCACAGGAGCATATAGCATTCTTTGGTGACATTCTGCATTCTGACTCAAAAGAGCTTCTTTACATGCTAATAGATCTTCCTTACAGCTGTTTCCTGGAGTAAATTCCCTGAGTGGAATTCAGGTTGCTTTCTTAGTAAAAAATGATTTCCTGATCTTCATTCAGAAAAGTCTTATTTCTATCAGGAGTCTCAGGTGAGGTTCTCATTTTTCAGTTTACTTTTATCTCCTCACTTAGGAGCAAATCAGATGATAGGGTTTTTTTCCAGCCTTTTTATCACTGATGTGAGAAAGAGCTCTAATATTGCTTAGAATTTAATTGTTCTCTAGAATATATGTAAAGAAAATAATGGCCTTTGCAAAGCTAAACTTCGTCAGTTTTAGTTCCAGTTTCGTTACCAAAAAAAATGCCTGTTGATGCTTGAAAGTTTGTCTTTGCTTATCCTTTACAGCTAGCATTTCCTACATCACTAAAATGACTGAGCTCCCATATGGTTGTGATTCCTACTCCCTTAAGGCTTTGACTTGACAATGATAAAGTCAATAAAATATGGCTGACAAACATGGACATGGTTTGTATACCAGTTGTATACAAGAGAAGCTTCTAATCACCACTGTTCTTTTATATGTTGATTGAGATGGTAACACAATTTTTAACAAAGAAAAGAAAAATCAATGTTTCCACAGAAATAATTTCTATTGGGACTTCTTGATATGTTTGTGACATACAAAAATGATGAAGGCTCATTCTGATATATTTCAGTGACCAGACCTTTTCTTTTCAGATAAACGCTATATTACTGTTTTGTTTTGTTTTCAGTAAATCAAGGGCTGGACTACAAGTCAGAACTCCTGGGATCTGTTCTTGGTCTCATGGCAGTCTTATGCGTTTGGCACTTTATTGCACTCAGTTTAACACTTTCTAGTATACTTTATTACTTTTAAATCTTATTATTTTAAAATCTTTAAATCTTATTAAGTGAAATAGTTATTTTACCACTCAACAATCTTGAAAGCTCATTGAGGCTAGATCAGGTCTCCTATGCATTTATACTTCAGCAAAGATCTCCCCAGATAGGGACCTGGAGAAGATATGTGATAAAAATTATTGAGTGAATGAATGAATCATAAGAAAAATGAGTGAAAAAATAGCAAAGGAACTATTTTGTCAATTTGATGTTTCCATGTGAAAACATCTACATATATAATCTCATATGTGAAAGGGAAGTCTCTCAGTCGTGTCCGACTCTTCGCGACCCCATGGACTGCAGCCTACCAGGGTCCTCCGTCCATGGGATTTTCCAGGCAAGAGTACTGGAGTGGGATGCCATTGCCTTCTCCGTCATATGGAATAGTAGATACAAATAAGGTGATTACAGATTCTTTGCTACTTCCGTACTTTTGAAATTATGATAATGTGATGAAACTCTCATCTTAGTGATTTGCTTGACTAAAAGAGATAATAATCAATTGTCACTTTAACTCATTATATTCTGGGATGGTTGTATTAATACACCAATATATTACTGGAACATATCTTATCAAGGTGTCCTGATAACTTATTTTAGCGTTCCTTTCGTTTCCACCTTAAGACAACATATAGAATTTTGGAAATGTTAAAATTCTCCTTTTTGAAGTCCTCAATTGTGATTTAGAGATTTACTTTTCATAAATGGGAATAACAGCTTGAAAAAGATAAAGCTGCTTGCCCTATAGAACTGAACCATGATGTCTCAACATTGTTGTTTGAAGATCTTTTGGATGACATGTTGAGAGAATGCTTTGTGGATAGAATTCTTCATGAAGTGACCCAATAATATATCTCATGAAGCACTTTTATTATTTATAATGGATTGTGAAAAGCTCTACTTAATGCATCAAAATCACCACAAATTATAAAATTTAAAGGAGCAGCTATTAATGAAATTAATAAAGCAAATAAAAAATAAAGTAATAAATAAAATTTGTATCTCTGTACCATATGAAAGGAAACCTTTCCAAGAGGGACAATCAAATATAAAAAGAGTACCCTCTACACTGTACGTACTAGCAACATACTGACAGGAGATCATGTGGGTCACATGTTTGCTCTGACTATAGATTGAAGGACATATAATGAATCATTCAGAAGAACTACTGTGATATAGTATGTGGGAAAACTATTCAAACTCCAGAATACAGATTTGATCAGCACTAGAGACTGCTCCTGGAAGACTCCAAGGCAAGAGAATCACTGGAGTACGCATTTCTCTAGAAGTATTTAATTTTTTCTGCCACAGAGTTCAGAAACATCACCAGGACCAGATGGTACAGATAGTATATTTTCTCAGGGAATTTAGTGGATGGTGTTTTACTTGCTTCCACTGGTTTTCAAACTGTGAATCTACAGTTTGAATCTATGGGTTTCCATAGGGTAGGGAGTTGTGAAGGGCAGATCCTTAGTCATCAGACTTCAAATTCACCTTTTTTATATGTCTTATGATTAGAGTATTCTCATTTTCCCATCCTCCCTCATGTATGTTCTTACTAGTTTATGCACCCGATTTCTCTTGTATAACAGAAGAGCTTCATTACTCCAGTTGTATTTTGGGAGTAGGGCAGGGGGTGTTAATAATTCCAGCTCAGCAAAAGGAAGCTAGAACAATTCCTGGGAAACTAAAGTATATAAGCCTCCTATTTTGATGCCATTTCCTCTCACTCACTTATATGACTTGACTTCTGCAAATATCCTTCCACTTGCCTGCAGCTGTCATTTCTACCATCATCAGCACATGCTCTGATACATTTCATGGTTTTTTTTAAAAAAAAAAAACAGTCCTATGACCTTCTTCCCAGGTGGCGCTCAGTTCAGTTCAGTTTCCATAAAGAAAACTGAGTGCCAAAGAACTGATGGTTTTCAACTGCAGTGTTGAAGAAGACTCTTGCGAGTCCCTTGGACTGCAAGGAGATCAAACCAGTCCATCCTAAAGGAAATCAGTCCTGAACATTCATTGGAAGGACTGATGCTGAAGCTGAAGCTCCAATACTTTGGCCACCTGAAGCGAAGAACTGACATTGGAAAAGACCCTGATGCTGGGAAAGATTGAAGGCTTGGAGGAGAAGGGGGTGGCAGAGGATAAGATGGGTGGATGTCATCACTGACTCAATGGACATGAGTTTGAGCAAGCTCCAGGAGTTGATGATGGACAGGGAGTCCCGGCATGCTGCATTCCATGGGGTCACAAAGAGTTGGACACGACTGAGCAACTGAACTGAACCAATGCAGGAAACTAAGATACAGCAGTTTTATCCCTGGCTTGGGAAGATGCCTTGGAGAAGGGCATGGCAACCCACTTGAGTATTCTTGGCCGGAGAATCCCATGGACAGAGAAGCCTGGCAGGCTATGGTCCATAGAGTTGCAAAGAGTCAGACATGACTGAAATGACCTAGCTTACATGCACACATATGCACATACCCCTCCAGCCCTTCAAGTACAATGTCATTTCTAGACTTTTAAAAAATCTCCTTCTCTCTCTCTCTCTCTCTCTCTCTCTCTCACATGCACACATACAATTTCCACTTAGTTCTAATTTTCTCTTAACCTATATTAATGAAGTGAAAATGTTAGTCACTCAGTCATGTCCAACTCTTTAGAACCCCAAGGACCGTAGTGAATCAGGCTCCTCTGTCCATGGAATGTTCTAGGCAAGAATACTGGAGTAAGCATCCATTTCCTTCTCCAGGGGATCTTCTTGACCCAGGGATTGAACCTGGGTCTCCTGCATTGCAGGCAGATTCTTTACCATCTGAGCCACCTTGCTTCCAAATCCATATCTCAGCTAGCATTATTGTTAAGATCACTAATGGCATACAGTTCTAATGGATGCTTTTCTGACATCACCTTGCTATTGTAGATTTTCAGCAATGATCCACAGAGATGACCATTTCCTTCTTGATACACTTCCCTATCTCTGCTTTAGGAACAGCGTACTCTTTTAATTTTCCTTTCCTGTCACTTTGCTTTGTCTCTGTTTCCTTTGCTAAGCTTCTCTACTTGACTACTCAGGGTAAAGTTTTTCTAAACTTAGTCTTGATTGCTTTTTCTTTTCCTACTACACTTCTGGCTAGGTGATCTCATTCATTTCTATGACTTTCAAAGTCATTTATAGGCAGCTGACTCACAGATTTATATTTCTTATCCAGATTTTTTTTTCTGAGTTCTAAATTTATGTCTCTAACTTGCCTATTTGAATGTGTCAGAGGAAATTCCAAATTTGCACACTGAAAACAGCACACATCCATTTCATTCACACTCTACCAATCTAATTATTCCCACTGTTTCCATATTTCAAATAAATGTCATCATTGCCACCATTACTAAGACTAGAAATCTGGAAATAATTCTTGACCTTTCCCTTACCTGGTCCTTCATATTTCATTTATCTGTACCACCTGTGCCTTCAAAACATATGGTCAATTTGTGCATGGCTCTGCTGCCACCACTTGAGTTCAAACTATTATCTATTGCTTGGGCCACAAGAATAGTTTCTTTTTTAAAAAAAAATTTATTTGACTGGACCAGGTCTTCATTGTGCCATGTGAACTCTTAGTTGTGGCATGTGGGATCTTGTTCCCTGAACATGAATTGAACCTGGGCCCCCTGCATTAGGAGTGAGGAGTCTTATCCCCTGGACCTCCAGGGAAGTCCCAGGCCACAAGGCTAGTTCTTTACTAGTGTTTCCTCCTCTATTCTTGCCTCCCTTTCCCCACATTCCACACTCAAACTATATCTATGTTTGTGTGTGTGTGTGTGTGTGTGTGTGTGTGTGTTTAATTAATAGGACGTTGTGTTATGCTATTGCTTAAAACTCTTCAATAGTTTCCCATTGCCCTTAGGAAAAGATCTAACTTGGTGACCACGTTCTCTAAGGCTCTGAGTGATCTGTTCCCTGCCTAAACCTCCCTTCTCCTCTGGCTACTCTATCCCTTGCAACATCTCATTCTCCAGTCTCACTGACCTCCAGTTAGCTATTAGGCTGTTCCTACAGGTTCATTCTAGCTGGAGGGCTATTCCTCAGGCCTTTCTCATACAAAGGATTGAAAACAATCTAAATGACCTTAAAACGATTAAGTACACTGCAGCCAAAAAGTGAAAGTGAAGTCTCTCAGTCGTGCCCGACTATTTAGGACCCCATGAACCGCAGCCCACCAGGCTCCTCTATCCATGGGATTCTCCAGGCCAGAATACTGGAGTGGGTTGCCATTTCCTTCTCCAGGAGATCTTCCCGACCCAGGGATCAAACCCAGGTCTCCCACATTGTAGGCAGACACTTTACCGTCTGAGCCACCAGGGAAGTCCACGCTGCAGCCAATGTGTACTATTAACTGGTATTCATTCCTTATAGGGATATGATAGAATTGTATATATTTTATGGAAAAATCTCTGATCATATCATTAAGTTTAAAAAATAAATTGTTTGCAACTTTGGAGTAATCTGTAATTACTCCAAAACAAGTTAAGAAACAGGTTTCAGAAAATACATAAAATATGTATAATATATATAAAATACATTAAAACATGTATAAAAATAAAACATATGGGAAATGACAACCCACTCCAGTGTTCTTGCCTGGAAATCCCAGAAACAGAGGAGCCTGGTGGGCTACACAGTCCATGAGGTAGCAAAAGAGTCAGATATGATTGAGCAACTAAACAACAACTTAATGTCTATTTTTACAAGCAAGAAAATAGAATGAAAAGTTTCACACCAAACTGCTAAGAAAAATTGCCAGTTTAATGGCAGTTGGGCGGTATAATTCAAGGGAGGCTTGTGCTTTTTACACTATGTACATTTGTTAATTATGTTTTACCACAAGAATGCATCCACAGAGGGTAGAGGTGACCCAAACAGTTTTGCAGTCTTTGCTAAAACAAAGCCTTTTTGCTTGTTGTCTACTTTTATGACTTTCTAGTGTATCATGTACCAAATGGAAATCAATAATTTTATAATTAATTTTCATAATTATTTTAATAATAATAAAATGTCATCTTCTAACTTCTGTTATAAGGTAATAAAAAGGGACCTCTCCATAAAATGACTAATGACTTTGTGGTCTTGAGTAGTTAATGATTGTTCTATGAATGATTGTAATGAAAATAAAGCTGAGTATGTAGAGACATTTTTTAATCAATGAAAATATTCTTATCAAATTACTATATTATGTATATTTTATAAGGTCATACTATACTATATATTCTTTTGAAAGTGGAAACGAATTCTCTGAATCTGCCTAAACTGTGTCAGAATAGATTTTCTTGACATCAAGTTTAAACTGTAATGTTGTATATTGTCCAGTTAAAATAGTGTGGATGATAACTTAGGAATTCAAATTATAATATAAATAAATATTTTGCCTTGAATAACTGAAAGTTAGCCTCATGCAGAAAATGAAGAAATGCATTTTCAGTTCAGTTCAGTCAGTCAGTCGTGTCTGACTCTTTGCGACCCCATGAATTGCAGCACGCCAGGCATCCCTGTCCATCACCATCTCCCGGAGTTCACTCAGACTCACACCCATCGAGTCAGTGATGCCATCCAGCCATCTCATCCTCTGTCGTTCCCTTCTCCTCCTGCCCCCAATCCCTCCCAGCATCAGAGTCTTTTCCAATGAGTCAACTCTTCGCATGAGGTGGCCACAGTACTGGAGCTTCAGCTTCAGCATCATTCCTTCCAAAGAAATCCCAGGGCTGATCTCCTTCAGAATGGACTGGTTGGATCTCCTAGCAGTCCAAGGGACTCTCAAGAGTCTTCTCCAACACCACAGTTTAAAAGCACCAATTCTTCAGCTCTCAGCCTTCTTCACAGTCCAACTC